>CAUYPK010143554.1:0-13517 GCA_963574355.1 Loris lydekkerianus
TCCCTCCTCAGAAGCAGCATAACAAAATCCAAACTTGGCAAAGAGCCACAGTATACAAAATAATGATAAGAGGCAAAGAGCCGAAATTCATTTTGGCCGGGAGCCGCATGCAGCTCTAGCCGCGTGTTCGCCACCCCTGATAGATGTTCCATGTGGATGACTACAGTGGGAGACAGGTGTTGGGGAGACTTGGCCCAGGCCCCTCACCACAAGTGGCTTAGGATAGGAGCCATCCAGTAAGGATGGGTGTATGCAAAAATACTGTATTAAATTAGGTTATGGATGAAACACCTGAAGTCATTGTTTTTTCCCCCTCTCAATTTTGCCTGCCTTAGGAGTATGTTTCCAAAGGTTGTTGATAAATTTTAAGTAGTTCAATCCTGTCTCATCCATTTCTAAGATAGCTATTCTTTGCTTAGTTCAAGATATTTGCTTTTCATGACTCAGCTTTTCTTTTTTTATAGAATCAGCTTAATGTATCCTGTTTCATGAGAAATTCATAAAACATGAAAGGATTAAATACTAATACTCATTCTCAAAAGACAAAGCAAATGTCTCTAGAGATTATCCAGTTTGAAAATAAAGGAAATATATAACTTCATAATTTGAGTTCTGAATTTCACGTGGATTACAAATTCCCTCCATATTGGTTGAAATCCTAACATGAACAGTGCTTAGAGCCAAGAATGGATGAATCTTTTATAAATTATAGTTAAGATGTTAACCTAGGAAGCACAATCATTGGCTTGGAGATGCAGATATTCCATGGCAGCTGCATCTGGACACCATGCCTAGGGAACAAGGATGGAGGGTCCTGGGAGTGTCATCCATCTGATGGCCCCCTCTGACTATCCTCTGGGGATTGGTACCTGGTCAAGTGGGGACCAAGGCTGTTACTGTTCCTTAAGCCAAAAGAGATGTTGTCATCTGGTCCGAATCTGATTTTCTGACTAATGCACTGAGAAATAAGAGTAATTTCTCTTAAAAGGGATTTATTTTAAAAAGTACTCCAAATACTCTGAATAATCTGCCAAATCATGAGAGATAGTAGTAGTACAACCCATCATTTAACCTAATGGGCTTCTTGAATCAAAAATACGGTTCTTCTCTCTTTACTTCTTGTCTTTATAGGTGTATGACCAGGTAGCAAGACCTGTGCTAGTTAAAGGACATTTCAGAGAGGAACAGTTTTATGGTATTTCTTCCCCATGTAACTGACAAAGGTGGTGGGCATGTACCAGTATCCCAAGCTCACTGTCATCTTCTGGATCTGAGACATTGGCACAGTGGAGTCTCCTGGAAGTTATCATCGTGAGCACCTTTTGGCCACGGCATATGGGACGTGTTTGTTAGCCTGGCATATGGTTGTGGAAGTGAGAAGACATCTATTCCACTGTGTGCTAGAACAATCTGATTCTGGACGTGTATTTGGGTGTATCTTAGACTGAGCCATGCACTTGTTCTCTGTGTATGCTGACCCATCTGCCTTCTTAGCTTGTTGTAGTATACTTCTTCACACTTCATGACACTGTTCCACAACACCCCTTCTGAGGAGTCCTTTCTAAAGGCCCTCCAAGCATGTGCCCTTTCTAGCTTACAGAGTGTCGATAGCCATATACCCCTTGTCCTTCTCCCTGTCTAGATGGTGTCCACCCTGAAGACCACACTTTCTTATTTGCACCTGGATCCTCCATGCCCTGCTCTGAGCAGGTACCTCAAACAGTGCCTGGTGCTTCCTTCAATAAAGGAATCAACTAGTGACCTTGGTCCAGAGTGTGTGTGTGTGTGGGGGGGGGGGGGAGAGGACCCTTGGCACGTGGATAAGACAGAGAAGTTTTAGAATCCAAAGCTAGAGGAAAAGACCCACAAGATATCGTGAGTATAGCCAAAGCATGTGCCCACATATGTGGATGATCAGATGGAACCTTGGCATTTTTGTCCCATTCAGGCAACCATACTATGTCACCAGAACCTGAAATAATTAGCACAATCCTGGGCCTTTGAAAAGATTTGCTGAGAACAGAGCACTCTGCTTTCCTAATGAGATAGCCCTGTGTTTCTCCGAATAAAGTCTATCTTTCTGTTGCTTACATTCTTCTTCCTGTGCAATGGGCACAGTGTGGAGAGATCCAGAGGGCAATTGTCCTTGCTTCCTCACCCTCAGGTGACAACCTGGGTATATCTGAGCTGGTGCCTTATGTCTTTTAACCTCAGATAATGTAATGAGTTCACCCTTGTGGTCTTCTGGATACTTATTTGCTCAGGATTTATATAAAGCCAGCACAGTAAAATGCTGTAGGATTTCTTTGTTAGACTTCTTACAGTGTTAGAGAGCGTGGCTTTTTTTCACATTATGCCTTGAATGTTTTGAGTGCTGAAAACCCTTCACCATACAGTTTCTGCTCTTTCAGAAAACTGAGCAAGCATTTGTCACCTTCCTTATCTCCACATAGACTTCCCTGTTGATGGACAGTGCCACATCACCATGGTTTTACTTCTGGCATACTCACTGTCCTCGTGATAGGTTCGTGTTGTCTGGATAGGAGGCCACATGCCACAGCTAGCTGCTGGTGCTCTGGGGAAGGGATTCTGACCCCAGGCCAGTGTGGCCATCATTCACTCTAAAGAGGTATCTGGAGGGCAGATGGCAGCTTTCTCACATGCAGTTTTATAAGAGACGTAGCTGTTGTTGATACTCCTGCTGGCTCCAGGTGTTGCCTCCACAGATAGAGCTAAAGACCAGAGTGTTTAAGTCTGAACATGCTGTTGATGGGAAGTTCCTGTGGTTGTTCAGGAAACATGGCAGCATTTATGGATAGATAGTGTGAGAAAATTCCTCATTGGATGGGTAGGACTGGACGGTGATGTGTTTGGAATGCTTCATTCACCTGCCGGCCAGTATTACACGGAAAGGCAGTGGCCATATCTTTTTCCAGCATTTTCATGGTTAAGTTTTCTTCAGCCACTGCATATTTCTGGGGGTGAGAGCCTTCATTGAGTAAGTGCATCTTGCTCTCTGATTTTTCTTATTAATATGAAAAACTGAAGAGACATTGGGTTTTGGGGGGGATTTATATATATATGTGTTTTAACGACATGAAAAGGTTAATGAGGTGGTCTATAGCCTGAAAAGTCCAAGTGATTTGGAGCAGGATCCCATTGTTCAACATTGGAAATCATATCTCTGACAAGAGTCCCCGTTGGCCCTGCTTCCTGAGAGAGACCAGCCTCTTTGGGTTGGATGGAGGGCTTGGTCGTGGGGACGGTGGAACATGTGAATCAGGATCAAGAACATGGGTATACACCAACCCATGAATGGGTTAACAAACTGTGGTGTATGTATACATCATGGAGTATTATTCAACTATAAAGCCATAAGAAAAGATGGAGACTTTATGTCTCCTGTGTTCACCTGGTTGGAGTTGAAATGCATTCTTCTTAGTAAAGTATCACAAAAATGGAAAAACAAGTATCCCGTGTACTCAGTACTAATATGAAACCAATATATAAACAACTAAACATCCACAGGAAAGAAAAACACAAGTGTATTTCAGTGGTAGGAGGAGGGAGAGTGATTGGCAGGTTCTCACCTCATGTGCACACCGTGAGGGTGTTCAGCATGCCCTCTGGGTGAAGAGCTCAACTACAACTTGAACTTTACCTTAGAAATGAAAACAATGTAACCTAAAGATTTGTACCTTCACGGTTATCTGAAATTAAAAAAAAAATGATAAAGTTAACATTTAAGCTGAAAGTTCATCTATATTCATGTTTATTAATTATTTCCCTTATGAGTCATGTTTGTAATGAACATTTTGAAATATATCACTTGGAAAAGGCATAAGGAGTAATAAAAGTGAACCCTTGTGCACCCAGCACTCAGCTTGAAATCAGAAAAGTTATAAGACCTGATTGGGCCTTTCCTGACCATCGCTTAACCACGCCTTCTCCCCACCCAGCTCTTCCTTCTTCGTGCTTCTCTGGGGGGCTCCCTGTAGTCTCTGTACTACGTGTGGTACTTGGTGGTAGCTTCTTTTCTCTCTGCCCCATGAGGGCTGGAGCTTTATCTATTCTGTTCCTTCTACTGCCCCGACTGCCTCAAACGGCACCTTGGTCCAGACTGCTTATGTTTGTGAGCACTTGCCGAGAGAATGAGTGAGCATGATGCCCCGAGATGCGTCCACGCTGCTGACGGGACTCTCACCTGTCCATTTCCATGGCTGGGTAGGATTCTGTTGTGCAGACATCTTGCAGTTATTAGTTCTCCAGTTGATTCTTGCTTCGGTTGAGTTTTGGAGTTGCAGGCAGTGCTACTGTGCACATTGTGTCACGCTTCCTTGTCCATCCACGTGAGCTCCTCTGGGGTACACCTGGCAGTAGAATTGCTGGGCGAGGGTGTGTTCTCATTTATTCTCAGAATGTACTGTGTGTTTTCCAGCCTGGGTCAGAACTGCTACTCAGAATGTACAAGTCTTTCATTCGCAGTGGGTGGTTTCTCAGTAGCTGTGGCTTTGATTCAATCTTATTCCCTCCAACGTCCCTGTGGTCAGTGATTGGGCGGCATGATTTGGGTCTCTGGGATGGGAAGAAACTGTCCCATGGCCTGTTTCCCCCGGTTCCTTCAGGCCCTCTTTGTGACCAGGACTGAGCCAGTGCAGTGTATAGTCAGTGCTGGCCTGGCTGGATGCAGGACGTAAGCCAGAAGGTGTCCTAGAGGACTTCTGGTCAAGACTGCTCATGTTACACTCAGGGAGATCAAGGTGGGGGGCTGCAGTGACTTGCCCACAGTCTTGAGGCTGAGCAATGCCTGACTTTGGGTGTCACCCTGTGCAGCCTTAAGAGAAGGGAGATGCAGCAGTGAGGATGCAGACTGTGGGTTACTATGCCCTGTCTCTGTGCATCACTTGCCCCTCCATATTCCATGGCCCAGTGACCCCCAGCTCACCCTCACCTTCCTCAGGGATCCTCTTCCCTCTCTGGTCACCTTGGTTTCATGGTTTCTCCCATTGCTTTTTCTTTCAAGCATGACCCTTATTTTGTTGTTCATGATCACTCCTGTCCAAAACACTTCGGCTGTTGGACCCTTCCCCACCCCTGTGTTGCCCCTCCATTGCTCTGCTGGCCTGCCCCAGTCTCCCCTTCCTCCTCCCAATCAATGAGTAGCTCATCTGGGTCATTAGCACAGAAGGAACGCCTGCGGGACACATTTGCAGTACTTCACATCACACCAACTCAGTTGGTTTCAAAGGAGCCTGTTTGATATGAACAAAGGGTGACTTTAATGCCCTGCAGATGCAGCAGAACTTAGAGGAATGCCTGTAAAACTGACTTTAGTCCAGAAGAATTTCTCTGAAGTGGAGATCTCTGGATTGGCTCTTCCTCCAGCTCCCATCCCCTCAGGTCAGGAGGCCTCACACCACAGTGGCCTGCCTGTGGGCGGGTGGCTTGCTTCTCCCCAGGGTTTCCTGGGCATCTCAGGGACCCCTTGCCCTCCCGGGCACCTCTGTCTTCCCTTTATCCTTCTGCCAAGTCTTCCGATCCTTGTTGAAATCTCTCATCCCATCCCATTGTCTCTGCTCTTTGCCCACCTTGGGCCTCCCTGCCTGCTTCTCTGTTCTGTGCGGCTGCCTCTGGGGAGATGTCCCTAGGGTGTGGCTGTCATTGCAGGAAAACCTGAGTTTCTCCTGGATCCCAAATTGTGCCCTTAATGTTTATTCTCCATGACTGTAATTTGGAATGTCAGCAAGGCTCTATAATTTCATGACTTAAAGTACACTAAAGTATGGAGTGTCTCTTTTTAGTAGGTTTTTGGGGCACATGCAGCAGCAGTTGCCACGATCCGGAGTCTTTAGTCTTGGTCTGCATGTTTGGGAAACTCCAGGGCCCTAACTCTCCTCTTTCTCCAGCCACTTCCCTCTAGTCTCACCCTTCTTGGAAGAGAGAAGGAAAAAAAGGGACACCCACAGTGGCTTTTGCAGGCTCCTGGGAAGTGGGGGAACGAGCTGAGGCATGTTTGAGGTGTTCATGGCCATAGCAAGAGCTTCTGTGGCTCCTGGTACTTCCAGCCTCGCAGAGGGCACCTCCTTCCCCCTGGGAAATGTTTCTGAGCCTCTCACCTGCTCACTCCTGGCAGGAGCCTTGGAAACCATGGCTTTTCCAAGAACCCTTGTGAGTCATCTTCAGATTCTCACTGGCCCCCTATGTATGAGAAACCAGTGATTTCTGTGAGTTACTTTGCAAATTCTGGGGTCCCTCTGCCACCCCACAAGACCCCACCTACAGGGTGATTTCCCTGACCTCAGCCACAGAGCTTCTGGTTCTACCTGTTTGTTGTTTCAGGCTCATGTATCTAAGAGTTCTTTTGAAAAGGCTTCTGTGGCTAAAACAAAACATCTAAAGGTGAGAAACTGTCATTAGAAGAGAGGAAATGAAGGGCCTCACCCTGTGGTTCTGATCTCCACTGCGTTTGGCTGTCTTGCTGTCCCCAGTGTGCCGCCCTGTTCCGTGGTCTGTCCCTGGGGCTCCTGTGTAAGGGTCCCAGGTGAAGCTGAGCTGCTTAGGCCTCCTGCCCACATGGCTGCCTTGTGTGATCTGGGCCCTGCCTGTGGCTGAGGACAGGGTTCTGGAGCAATCACTGCCCCTGCCCCATCTGTGGCCTTTCCTGCCCATTTCCTCAGTGTGCCTTTCAGTGCTGGCTGGGTACTGGCCAGAGTGCAGAATGATGTGCTCTTCCCCTGCGGCAGCCTTCCGAGGAACGGACCCTCTGTCCACCTTGTCACCGTCACTGTTTGGAGCCACCAGGAGCCCCGTGTGCTTAAACTTCATGCCCACCTGCGCCCAGTGCCGGAAGAATAGGGAAGATTTGGGATGTGAGAAAGTGTGGGATGAGAGAAGAAAATTACTTCAGGGCCAAGCATGGGGTTCGCTTGTGTTGCTAGTCAGATGCTGTCTGATGCTGTCTGCTGCCCGGTCTCATCCTCCCATCTGCCACGGGGTCAAGGAGGTTGAGTCATCATCAGGCAGCCTTGGATACCAAAGGAGAGGAGGCGGTTCTCTAAAACAGGAGGTAGATAAGGGTTCTGTGGTCAGGTGGGGTGGTACAGTTGAAAAGCCTCTTTCCTAAAGGAGCAGTGTGATCTGGAAGTTTCTAGAAAGACATTGTAGGGATGAAATTTATTTGTTCACACACATTTATTCAGAGTCTGGTGAGTGCTGGGCATAGAGATAAAAGAATAAGAGAAACCCCTCCACAGGGCCTGGGTGGGGAAGTCAGTAGGTGATAGCAGAAGCCCCAGGGGTGTTTCTGACTTCAAGCAATAACCAGCCCAGCAATGGTGAGGAGGGGACCAGGGACAGGGTGATAATTGGGCCAAGTCTTAGAGGATGGGCAGGTGAAAGAGAGAAACCCATGTGATCACTATAGGTAGGGGACCAGAGTAAAGGTGTGAGGGACAGCAGCATGCCTGCTGTACCCTGCCTGCTGCAGCAGGGGTGGCCAGGGCGAGGGACCTTTGGTAGGGAGGGAAGAGCAGGCAGGGCAGGGCAGGGCAGGGCAGGCCAGGGCACCTGTGTTCCTGAGAAGAGCACAGATTGCATTCTGATATGAGCAAGGGGCAGAGAGTCTTGGTGGGAGAGGGCCATGGTCCAGATTTGGCCCAGGCTGAGTGGAACAAGCAAGTGTGAGGGGAGGGGAGAGTGGGAATGTCCAAGGCCAAGCAGGGAGAGGAGAGAGAGGGAGGAAGGGGGGAGGTGGTGGTAAAGGAGATGGGTCTGGAAGGAGAAAACTGAATAGTGGAAAATGATGTCTTGAAAGCTTATATATTGTTGAGAAATGTCTTCCCATTAGAGTTAAGAATCAGAGCATGCCGGGATGGCAGGTGACTGAAAAGGTCACCTGGACTAATTTCTCATCCATGGATTTTTTTCTCCTTACAAAGTGGTCCTGTGACCTCCAAGGGTAGGAAACTTCACCCTTACAGTAACAATGCCCTGTCCCATTTGTTGACATTTGAACAACAAAACTCCGTCCTTCCTGGAGTGTACACCATCCTAAGTTCCTCCTTTTGGTCCTGGGCGTATGGCCAATTCTAATTCCCTTTGCAAGGATCAAAGACAGTGATCACAGCCCTGTGGCCCCTTTTCCCCTGTGGCTTAGGGGAGGATAGAGCATGTATCAAGGGCATCTTTTTACCCATCCCAGGGTACTCCGTGCTATTGTTTCCAAAGAGGAAAGGTTCTCATGGCCAGCCGGGACAGGGTGGGCTCCAGAGGTTGGGGTGATGAGCAATGAGGGCCACTCCTGCAGCTGCTCCTAGGAGGGACTGTCCCCTGGGAGGGTGACCACTGGAGATGGAACTTTATGAGTATGGCTCATGAATCCAGCTTCTGCCTGCATAATCACCTTGGGTTATTATTGCCAATAAGTACTTTTAAGAGATGTCTGGGCTGCTTGGTGTACCTTTCCTTGCCCTACTTTGAAAAGCCCTGCTGAGCCAAGTAGCTCTGGAGATGCACCCCAGCAAGAGAGGGGCTTGTTTCCCTGGCGCTAACTTGCAAACTCCATGTCTAGCTTTTACTTGACTCCATAAATTTGCTGTTCTTTGAAGGCCATTCAAAACACTTGGGAACATCTGTCCAACTTTACCCTGGGGGTGGAGTGAGGCATGGAGCCCCTGCTAGGCCAGTTTGGGCCACTTTGATGTCTTTATACTATTTTTCTTCTACTTATGTTTCTTGTTTTACTAACCTATCCATTTGTTCCTTCAAACTCCATGCTACCCCTCTCCCAGGAAACTCGCTCTTTCAGATTAAAAAAAAAAAAAAAAAAAAAAAAAAATCACTATAAATGGAGAGCTACGAAAAACGGGCTGCCTGAAACTTTGGGCTATAAGCCAGTCCACAAGGCTTGGTGGGTTAGTTAGTTGCATAAGTGAAATGAGCATTTTTTTTTCTAAGAGTGAAAATCACATGCTATATACTGCAGTCATCACAGGGGACAGACAGCCCTGTCTGTCCTTGGGGCTGCGAGCCCATGCTGGTGTCTGAGCCTTCCCTTTTGTCTAATAGTCACTCCCTAGATGCTTATGAGGAGTAAAGGATGAAGCCGAGGTCTAACCATTGAAAAGTATCAACAGTGAATAGGTTGGCCACTGAGGGAAGCACTTAGCAGGAATCCTTCTGTCAGGTCCAATGTCATTTTGGTTGCCTGAAAGAAAAATCACCCTGGGAGGAGGAAGATCCATCCCACAGAGGAAATTCTGACTTAAAGAACATGTTACAATAAATGTGCCTGTTACTTTTAAGTTATACTGTTATCACGTTGGCAGATTGAGTGCTGCTTAGTTGTGCTTTAATGAACAATAAGTAATCGTTTAAATTATTTAAAACTAGCATATTTTGTTTGGTTGTTTTAATAATATTTAATGCTCCTTGACATTATTAATATTTAATAATACTTCAAAGGCTTATTGCCAATGTATTTATATTATTAACTTAGGCCAGAGGTTGGTGGACTCTTCCTACAGAGGGCCAGAAAATATTTTAGGCATTGTGGTCCAGGAAGGGAAACGGAGAATGTTGAGTAGGCACATGAACACACTCTTTCTATGACAAGAGAAGAAGAAAAGTAGTGCGGATTCTTTTTTTGACTCAAGTCCAACTGTCATAGTAATAACTGAGTGCAGTGTTTTTATAACTCAAGTCTACTAATGATATGAATGAAATTTTGGTGGGAGGAAATAACAATTTGCTTAATATGTGTAAACCATTCTTAGCTCACCGGCTGTGCATAAACAGGTGATGAACCAAATTTGGTGCATGAGCTGGGGTTTGCCTTCCCCTGATTTATACAGAATGTTTTGCTTAGAAAATTTATCTTTTCTCCCCATGAATGGGGGCCCAGGTAGCTGTTCCTATACAAATTTAATTTCATCTACATTTAATGGTTTCTTAGTATTCATGAACTTGGTGACACCGATTTTAAACCATCGCTCTGTGTGTAAGTTTTCAAGTAAGTCTTTGGTGACTTCTGTCATTAACAAAAGTGCATTAAGCAGTGAGCACCCGCCGTGCCCATTTAGGCATCTCATAGCTGGCTGTGGACGGGGTCACATCACTGAGCTGCTCCTGCTCGGCACATAGCTCCCTCTGTGTGCTTCCTCTGTCTGGGCTCCATGCTGTCTCTGCATGTGTGCACATGTCCTGCCCTGCCTCTGTGGCTGCAGCCACCTGCCAGAGAAGCTGCCCTGAGTGCAGAGACTCCCCACTGAGGCAAAGTGGATCTGAGCAGCATCTGGTTAGGATCAAAGGAAGGAGGAGTGGAGACGGGCTTGTTCCCACACTTCTGTCTGCTTTTTGCTGCATGGGAGCTTCCCAAGGGGTGACAGCAGCTAAAACACACCCGGCAGTTTGGAGCACATTCATTCTGCTAGTGTTCCTGGCCCCAGTGAAAATGCCCAAGAAATATTCCCTTTTTTCCCCTTAGTTCAGCTGAAATACCGTCACTTTTCAAATGGAATCTTTTCTAGAAGTAACAAAAAGGAAAGAAAAACATAAGTAAAGTAAACTTCAAAGAATCAGAGTAGAGCTTGATTCAAACATTCTAACCTGGCTGAAATCTAATGTGATTTTGGTTTCCCCTAAGTCCCCTCATCCTTCTCTTCTTTTAAAGCCAAGCCTTATGCATGAGCTGCCCGTCTGCTGCATGTGGTCGAGTATTTCACATGCAGCTTCCAGGCTGCAACTCCTCATTGGATAGTCAGGATGGCCTGTCTTCATTCCAGGCAGGACTCCACTACCACCACCCCACTGTGCTTTCCCTCCAGGGTGAAAGGCCGTGGCCTGTGAGGTTCACCCTTGCTGTTGGCTGAGGATACAAAGTTCTCTAGCTTTCTTGGCATTCTTATTTGTCATTGTCATGTCAAACTGTTGCTTTGGGTTTCTCCACTGCAACTTTTGTTACCCTCTAACAGTTCTTCATGATGTTCTCAGGCAGGGAGCTGTAACTTTCATCCCTGCCTGGTGCCTCTTAACCAAGGACACCACATGGGGACTTTTGCATCTACCTAGTGGTAATAAAGTTCCCTTCTTCCTCCTTGCTGAGTGGGGTGGTACCAGGGGCCAATACTCAGGACTTTTACTACTGCTTGGGTGAAACAATGTAAGGAAAATTACTAAAGATGGAAAAAGATATTATCTAAAATGATGAAAAGTTCAGGCCACTTAGAATGTATAGCAATCCTAAGTGTGTATGCACCAAACAATAGAGCTGCAAAATATGTGAAGCAAAAAACTAATAGAACTTCAGGAAGAAATAACAAATCTGTAGTTATAGCTGGATACTTCAGTAACCCACACTTAATCAGTAGAACAATTAGAAAATAAGCAAGGTGATATGATTATACATCTGGAAAACACCAGGGATTCTACTACAAAACTCTTAGAAGTGATCAAGGAATACAGCAGTGTCTCAGGTTACAAAATCAACATTCATAAATTGTAAGCCTTTATATATACCAACAATAGTGAAGCTGAAAAAACAATCAAGGACTCTATTCCGTTCACAATAGTGCCAAAGAAGATGAAATATTTGGGAGTTTATCTAACAAAGGATGTGAAAGATCTCTATAAAGAGAACTATGAAACTCTAAGAAAAGAAATAGCTGAAAATGTTAACAAATGGAAAAACATACCATACTCGTGGCTGGGAAGAATTAACATTGTTAAAATGTCCATACTACCCAAAGCAATATACAGTTTTAATGCAATCCCTATTAAAGCTCCACTGTCATACTTTAAAGATCTCGAAAGAATAATACTTCCTTGTATATGGAATCAGAAAAAACCTCGAATAGCCAAGACATTGCTCAGAAATAAAAACAAAGCAGGAGGAATCATGCTACCAGACCTCAGACTATATTATAAATTGATAGTGATCAAAATAGCATGGTACTGGCACAAAAATAGAAAGGTAGATGTCTGGAACAGAATAGAGAACCAAGAGATGAACCCAGTAAAAACATTCAGTGGGGAAAAGATTCCCTATTTAACAAATGGTGCTGGGTAAACTGGCTGTCGACCTGTAGAAGATTGAAACTGGACCCACATGTTTCACCATTAACTAAGATAGACTCTCACTGGATAAAATATTTAAACTTAAGACATGAAACTATAAAAATAATTGAAGAAAGTGCAAGGGAAACTCTTGAAGAAATTGGCCTGGGTGAATATTTTATGAGAAGGACCCTCAGGGCAATTGAAGCAGCATCAAAAATATATTACTGGGACCTGATCAAACCAAAAAACTTCTGCACAGCTAAGAACACAGTAAGTAAAGCAAGGAGACAGACCTCAGAATGGGAGAAAATATTTGCAGGTTATGTCTCTGACAAAGATTTAATAACCAGAATCCACAGAGAACTCAAACATATGAGCAAGAAAAGAACAAGTGATCCCATCTCAGGCTGGGCAAGGGACTTGAAGAGAAAATTCTTTGAAGAAGACAGGCACACAGCCTACAGGCATATGAAAAAATGCTCATCATCCTAAAAAAATGCTCATCATCTTGAAAAAATGCATCATCATCAGAGAAATGCAAATCAAACCTACTTTGAGATATCATCTAACTCCAGTAAGATTAGTCCATATCACAAAATCCCAAGACCAGAGATGTTGGCGTGGATGTGGAGAAAAGGGAACACTTCTACACTGCCTGTGGGAATGCCAACTAATGTGTTCCTTTTGGAAAGATGTTTGGAGAACACTTAGAGATCTAAAAATAGACCTGCCATTTGATCCTACAATTCCTCCACTAGTTATATACCCAGAAGACCAAAAATCACATTATAACAAAGATATTTGTACCAGAATATTTATTGCAGCCCAATTCATAATTGCTAAGTCATGGAAGAAGCCCAAGTGCCCATCGATCCATGAATGAATTAATAAATTGTGGTATATGTACATCGTGGAATATCATGCAGCCTTAAAGAAAGATGGAGACTTTACCTCTTTCATGTTTAAAACATGGATGGAGCTGGAACATACTCTTCTTAGTAAAGTATCTCAAGAATGGAAAAAAAAGTGTCAAATGTACTCAACCCTACTATGAAAGTAATTTATAGCTTTCATATGCAAGCTATAACCTAATTATAGTCTCAGAATATGAGGAAAGGGAGGGGAGGGGAGGAAGGATGGACGGAGGAAGAGTAATTGGTGGGACCACACCTATGGTGCATCTTACAAGGGTACATGTGAAACTTACTAAATGTAGAAAATAAATGTCTTAACACAATAACTAGGTCATTTCAAAAGTTTTGTCCATTTTAATGAGTCTACTTTAAACTGTAATATCTCAGTGAATATATGTTCAATTTAATAGAAATAAGCGCCATTTGAATCAGTGCACTTTTGCCAATGTAACACAAGTCGATTAATTCCGTCGGCATAAAAATTGGGTGCTCGGGATTCGATGAAGTCAACAAAGGCCGTTTTTGCTAGGTCCTGATTGGCAAAGGTTC
>CAUYPK010143555.1:0-18923 GCA_963574355.1 Loris lydekkerianus
TCCCCCCTCCCCCTATTCCTAGGTTGCAAATGGGTTACAGCATTCATGTGAAAACCCTAAATTAGTTTCATAGTAGGGGTGAGTACATTGGATACTTTTTCTTCCATTCTTGGGATACTTTACTAAGAAGAATATGTTCCACCTCCATCCATGTAAACACAATGGAGGTAAAGTCTCCATCTTTCTTTAAGGCTGCATAATATTCCATGGTGTACATATACCACAGTTTATTAGTCCACTTGCCATTTGTAAGCTGCCTTCTCTCACCCACTTGCTGTTACACTGTGCTTGACTATAGCCCTTAGCCGGCCCCGCCTGGCAGTCCTCTGGCCTTTAGAGCCTGAAGTAACAAAAAGTTTCGCCTTCCTCTGTGAGTCTGTGTATTGTGTGTCAAAAGAATCAACAGTCCACTTTGAGCTCTTTGAGGATCCTCCATACTTCTTTCCAAAGAGGCTGTAGTAGTTCACATTCTTCTCAGTAAAGTATCATAAGAATGGAAAAGCAAACATCCATGTACTCAGTACCAACACAAACCTGGCAGATGATCTAATTCACAACCACGAAGGAGAAAAACTCATTCAATTCAAGTTGGGGGGAGGGACCACGAGGGAGGGGGGAGAGGAAAGGGGGGCAGGGGTTGCTCCCCCTGAGTGGGCACAATGTGGGCATCTATTGCACACTGCCTGGGTTCAGGACATAACTACAAGAAGGACCCTACCTAACAAACTCAAAGATTGTGATTTGGCTGTTTGTACCCTCACATTAACCTGAACATTTTTTAAAAAGGAGTTAATAATATTTACATCTTAAACCAACTCTAAAGGTATATTTTATTAACAGTATCCCAACACTTCCCCTTCCTTTTCTTAATTTTTTTTTTTTTTTTTTTTGAGACAGAATTTCACTTTGTCACCCAGGCTAGAGTGCTGTGGCATCAGGCTAGCTCACACTAACTCCTAAAGTTCATGAACTCCTGAGTTCAATCTGATCCTCCTGCCTCAGCCTCCTGCATAGCTGGGCCTATAAGCACCCACCACAATGCCTGGCTAGTTTATTTTTATCTTTATTTTTAGTAGTAAAGGGGTCTTTCTCTTGCTCAAGATGGCCTTGAACTCCTGCGCTCAAGTAATCCACCAGCCTCAGCCTTTCAGAGTGCTAGGATTACAGGTGTGAGCCACCGCACCTGGCCTCTAGTACTTTTTGGTAGCATAAATGAAATATACAAATTCCTTGACAGAAAAAAATTATCAAAACTGAAGCAGGAAGAAATAGAAAATTGTAACAGCCCTATACCAATTTCAAAGTTGCAACCTTTTTGCAAAGAAATCTTTTAGCCCACCTAGGATCACTGGTGAATGTTACAAAATAGTTAAGAAACTAACAAACAAATTCTTTCAGAAAATCAAGTAGAATGTAACTTTTCATCTAATTTAGGAGACCAGTATTATATTAATAAGTAAACAACACAAAATATTACAAGAAAACTATAGATAAGTGAAAAAATGTATTAACAAAGATTTATTATATTACATTGAGCAACATATCAAAACGATAAAAATTCAATAAAAGGGTTATCCTAGGAATCAGTCTCAGTTTAGTATTCTAAAAGCAATCAATAAATTCACATATTCACCCAATTTATGGAATATAGAATAGAATTTTATATTATTATTTTAATAGATGCTGAAAAACATTTGACAAAATACATCATTCCTTAATAATAAAACTGTCAGAAATCAGGAGGACAAAGAAATACCCCAAGCTGTTACAAAGTATATATGGAAACAGGAATTGGTACTATCACATCTAATGGTGAATGGACACTTCTTCCCCGAAATTGTAAACAAAGAAGTCATGTCTACTTTCATCATCATTCTTCAACATTTTCCTGGAAGTCCTAGCCACTTCTTCAAGGTATGAAAAACAAATATTAATAAAATGTATATATAGATTGGGGAAAAATAGTATTATCATTTTTGGACAAAATTCTAGGGAACATACAAAAATTACTAGAGCTAGTACGGGTTTAGAAAGGTCATAGGATACAAATCATACCAGTTATCTATTTAATTATTAAAAAAACTGTGAAATAATTTTTTGTAATGATAATATCCTTGATTTTATTTCACATTTTGTGTAGTTCCAGAATTAATGTAGCAAGCTCTTTGGTTCAAAATATTTGGGTTCCCATTAATGGCAGAAATCATCTGAGGTTTCATTCACCTGAAACTTTCTGTCAGAACACTCCCCAATAAATAAACTTTGTTCCCTCCCAACATTATGACCATAATTAGGGGTACAAACACTAGAATCCTGAGATACAGATCAGTCTAGTTGTACCTAAACTGTCTTTTATAAATAACTTTTGGAAGCCATAAAGTATGTCTTCTGTAAAATTTTTCCCTTAATGTGGTTAAAACACTTTGAAAGATACACTGAGATTTAAAGGGAGGAAGTAGAGATTCCCACCTCTAAAAAACATTAGAAAAACACATAGTTTGAAATATATATTTGTGTACCTATTCTTGGAAAAACTTGATCTATCATACAAAATTAATGCACAAAAATTTATATGTACCAGGAATAAAGAGTTGGAAAGTGGACAATTTAAAAAAACTACCACATATAATAGCTTAAAAAGAACATGAACTAGAGAAATAGAAGTTAAAATTACATGTGCAATATTTTTACATTAAAAACTACAAAATATTGATGAGATAAATAAGAGAGTGCCTAAAGAATTAGAAAGATAGATCATATTCCTGGTTTGAAAGTTTCAGTGTTGGTTAAGATGTTAGTTTGTTCTAAATAGATCAGTTGATGAAGGATTTTTTTTTTTTTTTTTTTTTTCCAAGACAAGGTTTTGCTCTGTGGCCAGGGCTAGAATGTAGTAGCTTCATCATGGCTCACTGCAACCTTCAACTCCTGAGCTCAAGACATCTTCCTACCTTACCCTCTCTAGTAACTGGGACTGTAGGTGCGTGCCAGCAAACCCGGCTAATTTCTCTATTTTTTGTAGAGATGGTTCCTGTCTTTCTCTGGCTCCTCTCAAACTCTTGGCTTCAAGTGATCCTCCTGCCTCTGCCTCCCAATGTGCAAGGATTACAAGCATGAGTCAGTGTGCCTGGATAACTCAAGGCAATTTTATTCAAAACACCAGCAGCTTTTTATGCTTGCTGTTTTTTGTTTTGTTTTGTTTATAAAGATGGAGTAAAAAGTGACAACTTGATTTTAAAGTTTACATAATAATGCAAAATATCTGTAAAAGTCAATATTGGGCTACAGAAATGTACATTCATAATCTCCTCTATAGAGTTGCTAAGGTACAAACATTTGTAACACATTTTATGTACATACGTATGATATGTAAATGATAATATAAACCCTTATTCCCAATTTTTTCGTTTTCATTATTACAGATGATGCCTCATACAAAAGCATTTATCTGATGATGAACAAATACAAAATTGATTCTTTTGTTTTAATTAATAATTTGTACATAGATACATTATACCCCTATTCCTATAAAACCTATAAAAATTTCAGCACAAAATGTTATTTACAAAGAATTATAAGCTAGGCTACCATGACTTCTCAATTAGATATGGTTCTAGAAATGTCTTCTGCAGGCTTACTTTTGAGTCATGCATTTTCAGGTTTAGATGCTTGATAGAGACAGAAACTTAAATATTCAGCTACAAACTTAACAAGGTGATGACTTTTTTTTTTTCTAAAATGCTTCTAGTAAATTATGAATATATGATGAAGAGTCGTACTTAAGTATCACTTCACAGCCTCAAAACCAGTGGACTAGAAATATGAATCCCTTGACACCACCTGCCCATCCACCCTTGACCAAATAAAATTGCTTTATTTGTATTAGAATTTATGAAACCATTCTGGGTTTCTGTGATTCTCTCCTCTATTTGACCTATATGATACAATCTTTTTCTTTCCCCCTCATAGCACTTATTTCCTATGATTAGAAGCAAAATAAATTAATCATTCTGGGTATCCTGCTACTAAAAAATCTGTATTTATTTCTTATTATTGGGAATAGAGAAAATAATAGTTTCTAATGTACATTTCTTTCAACTAATATAATAGTTAGGCACTCTCTGAAATAGCTCAGAAATATGTTTTACTGTTATGATTTGCTATATTCTTTAATATGCATAAGCGTATTTGAGAGTATATCTTTTAAATTATGCATATCATTGTATTGCATATTCTAAAATGGCCCTGTTTCTTACATATTAGCTTTTAAATTTTCTGATTTGTGAGTTTAATTTTAACTCAATCAGTCATAATTATACATGTTCCCATTGAATTAATTAAGACAATTCATTAAGACAATTCATTAAATGTTTACTTACAGTTGAGGAAATGAAACATTCAAAAATTGTCTTCGTTTAAGTAAGTACTTTCAAAAATCATTTCATTAGCATATTATAAGTGGCACTAGGAAATAGACACTGAATATAGGAACAATTTGCTTTCTCATGAATATGTTGTGTTATGATAGAATAGAAAAAGCACTTTACCAAGTTGTACAATGGGGGTCAAATAATAAACACTATGCTACATTTTGTATAATTATTTTGTTAATATTGTGAAATTTACTATTATGCTTTAAGGAGCAAATGAAATCTAAGCTTTGGAGGCAAGGTCTAGGTAGGTTGATTTTTAGAAAAGAGATGGTATAAATGATATCAGGGGCTCATCTGAACAATATTGGTGTTTTTTTTTGTTTGTTTGTTTGTTTGTTTGTTTTTTGCAGTTTTGGCCAGGGCTGGGTTTGAACCCACCACCTCCAGAATATGGGGCCAGCGCCTTACCCCTTTGAGCCACAGGAGCCGCCCAATACTGGTGATTATTAAGCATTTAACAAAGCATCAGTGACTCTTTAAAGGTTTTATGTAGATATATTAAATGCATTTCACAAAATCTTTATAAATTATATACATATATATATATATATATATATATATATATACATATGTATATATATATATATTTTTTTTTTTTTTTTTTTGAGGAGGGGACAGAGTCTCACTCTGTCACTCTGGATAGAGAGTTGCAACCTCACAGCAACCTCGAACTCGTGGGCTCAAGTGATACTTCTACTTCAGTCTCCCCAGTAGCTGTATAAAGTATATATTAATTATTTTCCTTGATTAAAGAAAAAATAACTTTACATAAAGAAATTACCTGATTTGCTTAAGGTTAAATAAAATGTAAATATCAGGCACAGAATTAGAACCTGAACTTGTTGACTCATCCAACTGAGCTCTAAACACAAAGCTCTGTTCCTTCAGGATATCAGATTGCACCCTAAGTTTTCCTTCCTTTAATAGTGCTGGATATAATCTCACTGGATTCTATTTGACTGTGTTTGATTAAATAACAGGAGCAAATATGGTAGGCATATTAGAAACACATATTTTTAAACTCTTCTAAATATTTGCTAAAATTTTGCTATGTCTCAGCCTTTCATGTATAGTAATACCTTAAAATTATTTATAATTAATTCATGAATCCTGCTTGTTTATCATTTTCTTAAAATTAAATATATATATATAATATAAACTATTAGAGCATTCTTTCTCTTTTCTGATCTCTTAAAGCCACTTTATGCCCCACAGAAATAAAACAGTAGTAAAAATTTCCTTTTGGCTGGGTGAGGTGGCTCACATCTAGTACTTTGGGGGGAGAGTTACTGGAGACCAGGAGTTCAAAACAAACCTGGGCAACATAGGAAGACCTCAGCTCTACAAAAATTAAAAGACAAACAAACAAACAAATTAGTTGGGCATGGTGGTACACACCTGTAGTCCCAGCTACTTGGGAGGCTGAGGCAGGAGGATCCCTTGAGTCTAGGATTTCAAGGCTGCATTGATCTATGTGGATGACACTGAACTCCAGCCTGGGCAACAAAATATCAGCTGGATTATAGAATTTGTACCAAAATGCTGTTAGCGGGAAGTACTTTCTCTGCTTTTCATTTATCCTGGAAATTTGATCTGAATCATCATGTAAAGTAATTTATTGTGGTTCTTCTACATTTTGGATATAATTTTAGGGTTTGTACTTATCACATTTGCTGTTTTCTTAAAAGCAATTCTGTTTTTTTCTTTTTCATATATTATTCCATTGTTAAGGGGGGCCCATATTTCTTCTCAGGATTTCAAGTACTTAGAAAAACACCTGTGCACAGATAAGTACTCAAAATAGTTGTTGAATGGGTGTTTATGATATCCTATGTGCCAGGTGTTTAATTTCATAATTTTTATACAAAGAAATGTAGTACAACGTTAATGTCAGGAAAAACCGTGATAATATGGTTCCTCAACGTTTATGCTACCCTATTACGCATTTAGAAAATTACACAACCTTAATCAAATCTGTTGCTTATTCCTTTTCCCCAAGAATTAATACATGGGTATATTTTTGTGAAACATTTTCTGTTTTGTAAATATAAAGAATGAGACATGTTTAATTTTTTAATCAGTGAATTTAGATATCTTTGATAGCTTTAGTTGATTAAGGGTCTGATACGTCCAGTTGAAATATCAGATCCAGTTTCTCCAAGCTTCCACCTCAGCTTCCCTAAGCCTCTTTTCTCCTCTGTAACATAGCTATACACGCGTTTTCATTGTGCCCAGATGCCCACAGACGGGAAAGGAGCCACCCCCCAAGAAAGCACAACTGGTCCTGATCACAATCCAGGGTCGGGAGAAATAAGTTCAGCAGCTTCGTCCTCCCTTGCTCCATTTTGACACTAGAAGGATAAATAGCAGTCCTAGTCCACACCAGACACAAGGGCCTAGGTGATAATCCAGGGGAGCAGATTCTCTGACGGGCAGGGCAAGAGGGCAAAGCCAAGGTCAGCGGGAGCCCTGAGACAAGACGCCTTAGTGGGGCTGTAGTTTGTCCAATGGATTGTTTTTAAGTTTTCTCCAGGAGTGTTTAAGGAAGAAGAGCTGCTTCCAGGAAGTACAGAGGGCTGAATCCAAACAGTGCAGCGAAGGGACAGTGGTAGACTCTGAGATGTGCCTTTGAGGAAGGTCGTCTTCACACAGCTGCTGGGCCTGTGTTAGAACCCACATTCTCTCTGCCCGGCCTTGTTTCCTTTCCTTACTTTCCCCAGGTGGCAATTTCAAAGGTGCTCATGAATACATTCCTGTGCTCAGTCTCTGATTTCTGGGAAACCCAAATGTGACACTTCCCCTCTCTGGGGACACGTCTGGCTGAGGCTCCAGGGAACTTGTTGAGTATTTGCTCTCCTTTGCTGGGCATTCGTCACTCTTGCCACTGTCAGCATCTGAATATAAATCTCTCTGATCTAGAACAAAAAACAAGACAGAAACATCTACACTTCAAGCTCATGCGATCTTTGAGTTCCAGCCCCATTTCAGGGACAAAATCTTTATAGAAATGTTGCTAGTCATGGACTTATTGTGTCTCCTCAAAATTCATTTGCTGAATCTAAAACACTGCCTGATGTGTCTGGTATTTGGAGGTCAGTAGGGTGGGACCCTAATACGATAAAACTGACATCCTTATAACATGAGGAAGAGGTAATAGAATGTGACGCTAGACAGAAGTTTACATTTGAATGCTAAATATAAAAAAATTAAAAACATTTGACTGATGCTAAAACAGGTATTTAATTCCTAAGAAGATTGTTTAGACAATGTTGCATGATACCAGAGGAAAAGCAGCTTATCTGTTTTGGAAAATAAAGCTATTACATTTACTTTTAACTATCCTAGTAAACTAACATTCAAGGTTACAACTTACAATGTATTCTTCCAGTAACAATATTTCCTGTTAAGCACACCACAATAAATCTTTTTAAGGATTTTTTTTGGATGTATCTTTCTCCGAGCTGTATTTAGCCTTGAACAAGGCATCTTGATGAAAAAATTTCCTAGAAACCGGTGTTGAAAAACAAGAGCTTATGAAATTCCATTTTATCTACAAAAAGGCAGCAATGAAAAGGAGAAACAAAACTTATTACAACCAATAAAAAATTGTAACTTTTTCTACTAAAAAACTTTTATTGTATTAGCACACTGTCAAAACATATAAGCCTATTTCACATAGCAATCAATTCTAAAACAATTACAAAGCTTGCAACACAACTCTGGAAGAGATCTTTGAATTCTCCTGGATGAAAAATTCTCTCTCCGAAAATAACAGAACTGTAGTTTTGAAGGGAAGGGCACAAGAAATGGGTTTCCCAGTGGAAAAGTATTACAACTAATTATTTGCATTACCTTTTATTTTAGTAGATTAGAAAACCCATACATATAAAATACAATTGAACTTTAGTATATGGTATCCAGGGGCAATTTCTATGTGCATTTACTTACATAACTATCTATTTTCTCCTTTATTTTTATGTGTATTTTTTTCATTCAAAAAAGGATACCGGTGAACTGTAATGGAATAATACTTTTTTTCCCCTCCCTTTCTTCACCATAGGGCTGAGGGCACATTCTCCTACAGAAACTCCTTTGCCAGTATGATGTCTAAAGCAGAATGACAGTGGCTGAGGGACGATTAGATGAAGCCCCTTGTATGTCTCTGTCCTATGCATGTTTTGGAAGAACGTGTAAAAATTATCATGACATCTCTAAAGAAGCACAGAAGAACCTGAGATGAGCATGTATATCCAAATAAGACAGAGATTGGGAACAGAAATGTGTTCTTTAGGACCAGAAGCCTTGAGGAGAGACATCATGAGCACAGGACACCAACCCCAAACAGAAGGAAGCAGAAGAGATGAACTCTGCGCAGAGAAGGCAGCTGGAGAAGCCCTCGGACCTTACGGCCATACCTGGGTTCACTAGATGCTCATGTCCTGGGAACTCACATCAATTCTAGAGAGAAAGGGAGGTGAAGAATGTTGAAATAAGTGAATCCCTATCCACGAAAGGGAGGTGAAGAATGTTGAAATAAGTGAATCCCTATCCACGAACGACTAAGATTTCAGTCATATGGAAGTTTCTATGAATTAGGAAGCTTAATTATTTTGCCAACAATGGATAAGGGGGGGTGAGGTAATTTTAATATGCTTTTGAATAAATAGGTTTGTCTCGCTGCACATCCAAAATGGAAAACTGTGGCTCCATATTTTAATCTGCTATGTATGCATTCATTAATGGAAAATTTTTCTTTTCAAATGTCACTATGTTTTATGTATGTATGTATGTATATATGTATGTATCTATCTATCATCTGTCTATCTCTGCTTTTTTGGTGTGCATCCTCACTGAAATAACTGCTCATTGTTTGATATCAACAATGAGAGGTACGTAAGATCAATGGGACTTATGACTGGAGATGGTAACTTTACCCAGTTTGTTTACATGGTGTCTGCCAGGTTCCCCCTCTGCAATGTTCCCATTTTCCCTTTGTTTCTGTACATTTTATAAACAAATTGTTCATTCCAGCGCACACTCAAGGGGAGGAAAATTGAGGTCTGAACCCTTCACCCAGGATCATTTTTAGAGAGCGGTACTATGTAACCTGTAGTAACTAGCATCTTTAAAACTCTTTTAAATTCTGGTGAAGCATATGCTTGTGACATTTTTTTCTCTGATAATGTTGGTGGCATATATGCTTATTCTCCCAGGGTTTCCATGGAGACTTGGCCCTATGGTTTATTTTTGCTTTGTTTATCAACTTACATGTTTGTTTGTTTGTTTGTTTGTTTTTTGTAATTTAAGATATCTCCATGAACATAGTTATCAATATTCTTCAAATATATAACCTTGAATTAGGAGAGATTATCGCCTTTCTTACCATTACATATGTTGGCCCAAGTTCTTTGAATACCTCAACCACCTTATTTATTGCATTGCCATGTGAAGAGATATAATTTCTTAAATATTAAAGAAGGTGTTTATTTGCATTATATTGCTTAAATTACTTATAAGCTGGGATAACTGATCTCATCTTTTAATTTTTATCTGTTAGGCGACTGAGAGGCAGAGAATTGAAATGACTTAAACTAAGTCTTACACCAGCTGCTGGTAGTCCTGGGCGTAGCTGATCCCAAAGTCAGGCCTCTCCCGGCATCTCACATCAGTCTCTGTCATTTTACAACGTCTCTTTCACTGGAGTGTTCATTTCTTTTCCCTGTCTAATAAAAAGTTAGACTGATAGAGTCTTCCATCTATTCACCCACAGCCTGCTGGGTTAGAGAAGTTACTTGTCTCTATTGCCCAGTCACAGAGACATTCAAATAAAATACAGTGTTTTCTTAACCATGAGTAAAGTCAGTCTTCTTGCTGGCTGAGAAATAACCTTTTGCAAACTGTGAATGTCTTTGTAGCAGCCGTTTGCAAGGGAGCCCTCTTCTCTCCTTATCTTTGCTTGTAATTCCAACTAGACTACAAATGTTTGATTTTCAGGAGGGCACAAGTTTCCCACACAATAGCTTATTTTTCTCTTGGCGAGAAGTCCCTTTTTGAATTTATTTTTAGAGGGGGAAAAAAGACTCACTGTGCTTTAAGAAAATGTGAGCACCTATTTTTATGTTCTTTTTTGTCAAATTTTGGCTGGAATCTAAAACATTACTAATTCCTTCCTATCACTGTGGGAAAGAAGGGCACTTTTTTTTTTTTAACCTCTCCATGGATGTACACACTAACCAACGGACAGCTGTCACAACTTCACAACTGCGAGTTTCCAAGCAGTCTCAGCATGGCATGTGCGATTCTGCTGTTGGACACAGCAGCACCTCATAATCATTGGTCTTGGGAAGGAAAATAAAATTAAGTATAATGTGGCCCAACGCAGTACAAGTTTCTGTCTTGTGAAAGTCTGTGTTTTAATAATTGCTTTTATCGAACTTAAAAACAAAATACGCCACAAGGGCTTCCAACTCGCCGTAAACGAAGTTGATGAAAATGCTACTTTCCATGATAAATTGAGGGAAATGTATGAGAAAGGAGCTGAGCAAATTTTATTAGGTTATTTAGTGTGTATCATTCAAAGTTTAGTTTATAAGTCACTTTCATGTTCCCTTAAAGCAGAGCATAATATAATGTTATGATTGATCTTAATGGGATTGACAAATATAGGTTCTTTTTTCCATAATTGCTGATTCCAAACTTACACTCATTATTAACTAGTACACTGGTAGATGCCCATTCATTACATTGATGCAAGCGCACATGTAGAGGTTTGCAAAGCAAAGTTGGTGTTTCAACACGTTATGATATGTTTGATATACTTGCTTAATGAATGGGTTCTAAAGTCCTGCCTTCAAGCCACCTTTCATCCAAAGAAATTTTCAAGGGAGCTGTATAAAAAAGAACAAGAGTGGGTAAGAATTAACATGATTAATTCTAATTAGCTGGTTAGGCACCTGATATATTTCAATGCAAAATTCTGGTAAATAGTTTGGGAGATATGCTTTAAGCTAGCGGCCACCATTTTCCAGAAAGTTTAAATCTCAGTTTTGGGAGAGCACATCCCTTTGCTTATTTGTATAATCTTGGAAACTGAAAACTTTCCACCAAACTTAAGCATTCAAGTGGAGAAAAAATGGCCAGAAATATCGCTTAAGATGGTAGGCCTGGGTCAATTTATCTCTTCATCCATTGTGGGAGAGGAGAGGAAAGAGAAAAAGGATTTTTGTGTCTTCACACCACTCAAAAGGTAGAGGTCACATCAAGGCAGAAGGCCATTAAATTTAACAGGCTTTACACCTAGCTACATGTGCCCTCAAATAACATTCTATGTTTTATAAAAAGAAATTACTGCTTTCTAAATTTAGAAAAAATGAGAGAAATGGATAAAGCCAGAGTCTGTAGAAGAGATATTTTCTAAGGTTGGGAGCTTTCCTTTCCTTTTGCAGAAACTACCTCTGACTTCCAGATGAGACTTGCATCTGAAGGAAGCTCGGTCCCACTTCTCCTTTGGCGTCATGGTGCCATAGTGATGTCTTGCATTTTGTACAGTGGACTTTCCTCATTAGTGGGTTACATCATCTGGCTATTTCTGAAATTGTGCAAGTACTAAGTTTTCATATTATTCCTTTTCTGAAAGCTTCAAAGTGTTTACATTCCAAATTATACACCTGAGAATTAGAGTGGTTCCCACTTATCTCAGGTTTCACTTATTGTGGTTCTATTTATCTACAGTTGACCTCAACCTGAAATCATTAAGATTTTTTTTTTTTTTGAGGGATGGGGGAGATTCTAAGAGTGAGAGAGATAACATTCACTTAACATTAATTATAGCACATTGTTAAAATTCTATTGATTATTAGTTAATGGTCTTAATCCTTTACTGTGGCTAAATTAAATGTTATCATGGGTATGTATTTATAGGACAAAATCATGGTATTTATGGAGCTTGCAACTATCCAGGGTTTCAGGCATTTTTGGAGAAGTTATCTGAGAACATATCTTCCCTGGATAAGGGAGGAATAACTGTATGTTTGGGTTCTTCTTTTTTTTTTTTTTCTTTGCAGTTTTTGGCCAGGGCTGGGTTTGAACCCACCACCTCCAGCATATGGGACCGGCACCCTACCCCTTTGAGCCACAGGCACCACCCTATGTTTGGGTTCTTTTTAGTCATTATTATCACCCCACCTTATTCATGAATTCAAATAATCAGAAGAGTCCAAATAGAAATTCACAAGTTGATGAATTTAATTCTCATGAATTTTACATTGCAGGTCTTTACACATATATTGTTTTAACTCAACTTATACACAAAATCTTATAATCACCGTTATACAGGACCTTAGACTGTATTAGAAAGAACAAATTAGGAGTAATCAGAATATACCCTTCTTAGATAAGGAGCAAATACCGTATTTTCATTTCTTTTAATTAATTATTAGCTTCCCATCTCAATAATAAATTTAAATAACCGGAAGAGTCCAAAACAGAGTCAATGAATCGAATTCTCATTCATTTTACAATGCAAAAGAGCTTCTCTCATCTTTATATATATATTGTTTTATCTCATTTTCTACACAAAATCTTACAATAAGCATTATACAAGAAGATCTCAGGCTATAGTATAAAGAACAAATTAGAAAGAAGGAAGGTAAAAGCTGCTCCTTGAGAATAGCAAAAAATATCTAATAGACAAAATATAAAGTCTACTAATGCAAATATAAGAATATTAAAAAGCACAGGGTCAGATTAGGTTCCTGTAGAAATAAATCAGCCTGAGAGGAAACTGACCCCAGTTTATCAGGAAGAGTTTGAGAGACTCAGTATTTTATTTTTACAGAACTATAAAATGTGAAATACAAATGAGTAATTATTTAATTTTATCTCTGTCTTACTGAATATGAAACATAAGCCACCAATGCATAGAACCATATAAAAATATTAAAATTGAACATTATGCATTAAAAATTTGTTTAATGATGCCAATTTTAGTTATTTGAAACATATATGAATAACTTTCATTGTATGAGAAGTTGTACATAAGGATTGAAAAAGGAGCTTCAGAACAGTGATAACTTACATTCATTTATACTTGTCTTACATTAGTTTGGCAATTTTTACAGCTCTTAAAATTGTTGAGTCTCAGAGATACAATGAAATGTGCATCTGATGTTTAATAAACCTGTTTTCAGATACTGGCTTTAATAGTTTATTATTCTGAGTTTCAGTTTCTTCAGCTACCATCATCATTGTGGATATTTAATGTTTATTACTACTATTAAAAGTTTTTTATCATTAAATGATACAAGGAAGGGTCATCTAGAAGAGAGGAATGATAGATAATACATATTAGGGGGCACCTTCTGTAGATTCAGCTTATTCAGTTTATCTGTGACTCAGTAATAAGTTGTTGAGCCTTGAGAGGTAAGCACTCAAAACCAGTCTTCTAAAAATAAACTAATTGATTGAATGTTTTGAATACCCACATACGTGCAGGAAATAGAGGCACCAAATGCCCATCTTCTTTTGCCACTAACTCGAACCCATAGCAGAAAGCATAATTCCATGGCCCCAACACAGTTCTTCAAGAGAGATACGGTTGAGGACAGTGCAAATTAGCTGAGTTCTCATGGAAAAAAAATAGCTTGAAATGGTACCAGTCTCCCAAATTTAGTCACTTATCTCTGGAGAGAAAGAGGTTTAACCACAAAGCATCATCCAAGCAAGAAGTATGTGTGATGGGGTAGCCCCATGTCATGAGCAAGATCTAGTTCCCTTTGGGCTTTTTCACTGATTGGTTTAGGATAAGCGGGGCCACCTTCACTCCAGGTTGTCTCATCACATGGGAAATATCCAAGGCTGGACCATAAGAGGCCAAAATACTTTCCACTATTCAGCTGCTTTACTTTTCTTGATGAAAAGAAAAAGAAACAAGAAACACTAGGAGTTGAATCATCATAGCTATCACTTGGTTCTCCCAGTGCAAGATCATTGATTTTTAAGTCTTATTGTTGTTCTATTTTAAGCTATGCAACAACAAAAAGAATTTTCCAATTTACCAAGCTCATAAGTAGATGGTAGATCTCTTTTATTTAATCATTATGTGCTTAATATTGTTCTCATTTCTTGTTGCATCAGTAAGACTGGGTACAGAGTTTACAACATATATAATTGGACTCATAAAATCATGATTTTTATCTTAAAGGTAATTTTTTAGAGTCATTCATTCAGAGATATTTGATCCTGTAGTAATGTGTTGTTTTAAAATCCTAAATATGTTGGAGGAGAGTTAACACTTCCAAATTTGTAAAGTAACACAAAAAAGGAAAACCAATCCTCTAGATTGCGACACATGTATACACAGATCCCTGGTGGATGGACAGGCTTTACCACAGGTCGTTGTGTATGCTCAATATTCTGTTAAACACTGTTGTCAAAGTAACATAATTTTTATCTAGGAAGTTTAGATGTTTCATTGTTAAGTAAACACCTAGAGGGATTAAAATCTGGTAAGTTCAATCACTAAATATCCTATTTGTTGAATATCGAAGTTGGAAAACTAAGTCATTTAAAGATGCATATGTGAAAGTAAGGTGAAACAGGGTTTAGAATAAACACCTCACATCTTCAGGGGACAGGGTTGGCCTGGGTGGAATTGAATACATTCTTCTTAGTAAAGTAACACAAAAAAGGAAAACCAAATATCCAATGTACTCATACTATTGTGAAATAAAAATATAAACAACTATACAACCTCATGAAAGAAAAACATAAGTACAGTCTACTTGTACTTGTAGAAGATGGGGGAAGGGATGAAGGAGTTGTTCTCACCTAATGTGCACAATGTGAGGGTGTTCTGCATGCCCCTGGGTGAATGGCTCAACTACAATGTGAATTTTATCTTAGAAATGAAAACCTTGTCACCTGAACATTTGTACCTTCATAGTAATCTGAAATTCAAAAAAGAAATCAGCATGTGGCCCATGGGCTGCAGGTTGGACACCCCTCAGAGTAAAACAATTATGAAAATAAAAGAAAATACAGAATAAATACATTGAAAATTCCAGAAAAATTTAAAGTTCACAGAATTGTAAAATGAACACTATAGTAAGACTTGTTAAAATATTAGGCATAAATTTATCCAGTATTACACATGGTATTTAAGACCTTATACTTCTTAAATCTATAGGGAACCCTGGCGAAGGAAGCGTATGTCCCACACCACTTGGGAACTTCAGTGATAAGAAATTATATTTCTCCCTTCACCATCAGTTTTAGAAACCAGATCTTCCAGTAATATCTCTTGTTAATATTTTTTCAACCAGAGTTCCCTTTCAGGGCTTCTGTTCACATATCTGTATTTTAAAATTTAACATAATCTTTATAAATGGATAAATGCATTTTCACCACATATATTGCTTTTACAACATCCTTAAATATTTGTTTGAATTCTTAAAAATTGTGATTGTACTACATTTGTATATTTAAGTTGTTCCCACCGATTTGCTATTATAAAATTATAGCAGTGATCATTCCTGCTCCCTGTTCATATAGTACATATGTATATACACACATATGTACATATACACACCCATATATATATACACACACACCCATATATATACACATGATACATATATGATACATACATACATACATATACATACACACACGTATACATATAATATTTTCAGAATTGGAAGTAGTGGGCTAAATAATATTTCTGTTTTTTTGGTACATGCTGGAATATTTTCCTCTAGATTGCGACACATGTATACACAGATCCCTGGTGGATGGACAGGCTTTACCACATACTTGCTTTTACAGGGCATTATTAACATATATATTAAATTAAAAAGAATTATTAGAGTTGCTTTATAACTTAAATTGTGCTAGATCATTGTGGCTTTAAATATTTAGGGGCAATGTAGAAACTAGACTCATGATTCTGGCACATATTACCCTTCTCCTACCAGCAAAGAATGGTGGACAAATCATGGTACCTCATGTATCCATGATTACTGAAAGGAACAGCTATAAATCTACTTCTTTCTCAAGTAGATGACAAAGAAGTAGACCTACAAGTAACCTGCCCCCTCTGTACCGTGGCATAAGAAAAGCTTTTCTTGGAGAAACTTGATGAGGTCATTAAATAGAAATAACTGGCTAAGGGTATAAGGGACTCTTGACTTCCTGGAATCATTTGTATATTTATCTTATATCCCTGAAAACTGTTGACTTTTGTTTGAAAATGCTCATTCCTCATAGTAAGGAAAAACTCTGACTTTCTGAATGTTATATCGAAATATCTGGATGAGAACAGAAATGCGTGTACCCAAAGAACCTGTAATCAGATAAATTACATCTATCTAGCAATTCCACTTAAAATGATAAAAATTGTGGCTTTTAGTAAAATGAGTTTGTAATTGATACAGAAATGTCTTATTTAGATCCAAAACAGTGCCTTGAGAACAAATGATAAAATTGAAGGCAGAATCATGGTCAAACCTCCAGAAATTGTCCTTGGGTTAATCTCAGGACTTAGATATAAGAGTCTAGTGGTAGAATTTGTACCCGAATTTACACCCTGGTTGACATTCATCTTTAAGAAATGTTATTGTGGATGTGCTCAAGTGTAAAAATTATGTCTTTAAACACTGTGGTTGTTGCACAACTGGAGTTATACTTATGAAATGGATTGAGGACAGGCTTTGGGATATAAGGGGCCTCATATGACTTCTGGGAAGCAATTAAGCTTCAGTATATGCATAACCTCGTTTTTTCATTGTTTTGGGCAAAAAAGTAAACCAAATTCAACTGAATGGCTCATTATTTTATTTTTGGAAATGAAAGGAGGCATTAACCAGCTCCATGGAGAGATAGTGTACTATTATTTTGACCTTGGTCTACTCTCTACAGTCCTGTTTCTTGTATTTTGTTTGATTTTATAATTCCTTGAAATCTGATACACTTAGGGCACACAAAACAAAAACGCAAAGCTAAAATATTTACAGCCAAAAAGACACTAGAGTAACCTTCACCTAAATGAAAAAACAGAACATGTCTAACCTTAAAAACTTCACTGGTGTCTCATCTTAGAATGTAACTCTTCCCTTTCCTCCAAATCTGTCCTGATTTTATGGCATCTACTCCCATGTTTTTCTTTCATTTTTTAATAAACTTTATTTTTTACAGCAATTTGGGCAATAGGTTCATAGAATCTAAAAGAAAGAACAGAGATTTGAGAAGAAAGTGCAGAGATTTCCCACAGATCTGCACATATGTGCCCCAAATGTGTCTATGTAGGTTCATCCACTGTAACAAGTGTGCCACATTGGTGCAGAAGAGTTTACTCTAGGTGTTGTTCATTGTGTGGGTTTGGAAAAAAGGATAATAGTATGCATTCACCATTGAATATATTACCATACTGAATGGTCATACTGTCCTAAAACCCTGTGCTCTACTTACTTATCTCCCTCTCCTTCCTAACTCCTGGCAATGGCTGATTGATTTGTTTCGTACCTTTACCTTTTCCAAAAAAATCATATAGTTGGAATCATGTTGCATATAATCTTACCAGATTTATTCCTTTCATATAGCAATATGCATTCAAATTTCTTCCAGGGTTTCTCATGTATTGGTAGCTTATTTCTTTTTTATAATTTACTAATTAAATTAATTAATTAATTAACTTATTTTTGCTTATTTCTTTTTAGAACATGATAATAGCCCATTGTCTAAATGTACCAGAGTTTATCCACTCACCTATTGAAAGACAACTTGGTTACCTCCACATTTGGCAATTAGGAATACAGCTTCCGTATGGGTTCAGATTTTTCTGTGATGTAAGTTTTAAATCCCTTGGAGCAAACATTAAGAAGTACAATTGCTGGAAAGTGTGGTCAGACTATGGTTAATTTCGTAAGAAACTGCCAAACTGTCTTCCAAAGTGGCAGTACCAGTTAGCACTGCCAAAGGCAAGGAATGTGAGTTTCTGTTGTTGTACGTCCTCAGGATTGTCTATTGGGTATGTTTTGGATTTTAGCCATCTAATATTTGGTGTTCTAATTTGCAGCACTGTAATGATATGTCATGTCAACCATCTTTTCACATACTTCAATCTGTGTATGTTCTTCTTCTTCTTCTTTTTTTTTTTTTTTATTAAATCATAGCTATGTACATTAATGTGATCATGGAGCACCATACACTAGTTTCATAGACCGTTTGACACATTTTCATCACACTGGTTAACATAGCCTTCCTGGCATTTTCTTAGTTATTGTGCTAAGACATTTACATTACACATTTACTAAGTTTTACATATACCCTTGTAAGATGCACCGCAGGTGTATTCCCACCAATCCCCCTCCCTCGGCCTACTCCTCTCTCCGTCTTCTCCCTTTCCCTCTTCCCCCTATTCTTAGGTTGTAACTGGGTTATAGCTTTCATGTGAAAGCCATAAATTAGTTTCATAGTAGAACTGAGTACATTGGATAC
>CAUYPK010143557.1:0-33417 GCA_963574355.1 Loris lydekkerianus
GATCCACTAATGGATTAACAAATTGTGGTATATGTACACCATGGAATATTATGCAGCCTTAAAGAAAGATGGAGACTTTACCTCTTTCATGTTTACATGGATGGAGCTGGAACATATTCTTCTTAGTGAAGTATCTCAAGAGTGGAGGAAAATGTATCCAATGTACTCAGCCCTACTATGAAACTAATTTATGGCTTTCATATGAAAGCTATAATCCAGTTATATCCCAAGAATAGAGGGAAGGTGGAGAGGGAGGGGAGGGAGAGGAGAAGGATGGACAGAGGGAGGGTGATTGGTGGGATTACACCTGAGGTACATCTTACAAGGGTATATGTGAAACTTAGTAAATGTAAAATGTAAATGTCTTAACATAATAACTAAGAAAATGCCAGGAAGGCTATGTTAACCAGTGTGATGACAATGTGTCAAACGGTCTATAAAACCAGTGTGTGGTGCCCCATGATTGCATTAATGTACACAGCTATGATTTAATAAAAAAAAAAATTTACTCTCTTAGTTATTTTGAAATACACAAAACATTAATATTGACTATGGTCACACTGTTATATAATACTCTTTCTATCTATCTGAAACTTTATACCCTTTGATCAATAACTCCCAGTTCCCTTTCTCTGCACTCGTGTTGCCCAGTGTTGTAGAGATATTCCCTCCATATTTTCTTCTAGTAGTTACAGAGTCAGGTCTTATATTTCAATCCTTAATCCATTTTTGAGTTAATTTTTGTATGTAATGTAAGATAAGGGCCTAATAGTTCCTCAAGGAACTAGAAAAAGAACAACCTAAGCTCACAAAGTAGCAGAAGGAAGGAAATAACAAAGTTAAGAGCTAAAAAGAAAGAACTTGGGACTTAAACAAATAGATAAAAATCAACAAAGCTAAGACCTTTTTTTTTTTTTTAAAGACAAAATTGGCAAACCCTTAGAATGACAAGGAAAAAGGGAGAAGTTACTCAAATATATAAGATCAGAAATGAATGAAGAGACACTACCACTGAAATATAAAAAATCATAGGAACTGTTGGAGGCCAGGAGTCCCAGTTCTCTGAACCCAGGTGACCTGGTTCAATTACTCAGCTGAGCTAGAAAGTTCAACTGAGGTACAGTGGTAACCGAAAGGAACAGTCAGTGGAAAATGAAAATAAAACAGAAGTGGCAGAAGCAGTGTATAGAAAGTTAAAGTAATCTACAGAAATTTCAGGGTAACAAAGAGAGATTTCATTTAGGAAGAACTAAGAGAAAGTTCAGAGCACTTCCAAAGAGAATTGAAAGTGGGTCCCTATCATGAAGGAGAAAAGATGAGAGAAACAAGACTCAAAAGTCTCTAGCTGTATGGATAGTCTGTGTTTGAAATTGATTGCAAATCTTTCATTGGCTTCTCTAGGCAGTATTTCCCTTTTCCCATTGGTCATTGAATGTCTCTTTCTACTGGTAATTGGTTACCTAGGTTACTTTATATCCATGTTCTTATGAGCCTTCCAGACTTGTTGGTTCAGTAGGCCAGGATTTCATTCCTCCCACCCCGTGAAGACTCTTTGTTAGTGTCCCTTCTCAAGAACTCAAGAGCAATTTTCTACCACCATAGCCGCAGGGATTTTTCTTATGCTGTGATACTTTTTGTCCATTTCTTAGTTTTTTTCACAGTATTTCTACTATTTGAATTGTCAGATCATAGGTTTGGTCTTGATAAATCCCTACTGTTGTCATCCAACAAGGTTCATTTGCCCACTGTCCAAGAGGAAGCCAATACCCAGAGACAGGTTTTATAGCAGAGAAAGAATTTATTACCATGGCGCTAAGCAGGGAGATAGGAGGAATTTCTCAAATTCACTTCCCTGAGAATTTGGGAGATGGGGTTTTTAAAGAGTTTGGTAGGAAGGGTTTTAAAGGAGTTTGGTAGGCAGAAGATTAAGCAATAAATGTCTGCTAACTGGCTGAGTTTGGGGCAGAACCATTAGTCCCTTGGCCATTAGCCTGGGTGGGTCAGCCAATCCTCTGGAATGCAGAACCAGGTTCTTGGGGGAGGGAGGTCAAAAGACCAGTTGATTTTTTTCCCTTGGTCTGGGCTGCCAGTCTGGGTGGGCCAACCAATCCACTAGAATGCAGGATGTGGAAGGTATCTTAGAAACTACTTTCAGGTTTCCAAGAGGTGATGTCATCTATGGAGAAAGTTAGGAATCTCTACAACCACCAGCTGTGAGAAGAGAGTTAAGAATCTTTATGGCCACCAAGTATGTGACTCCAGAGTACAGATGTGGATACAGTGGCTAATTAATACCATTATTTTAGTTGGGCCTGTGCCCTATTTTCAGCTAGGTCCTTACCATAGTTTTTGCCTTGCACACCATTATTAATTTGTAGGGGTGGTTTCACTAGGATTCAAGGACTGTGTCTGTCAGGATCAAGGCAGAAAGAGTTGTCCCTATAAGGAGCTTTTGCTTTAAGAGTCTATTGTGAGGATTAAATGAGTTCAGCTCACTTTATAAAGTAGGTAAAAGGATACTATTTTCATTAAAAATAAAACAAAACAGAAAACGAATTTCATACTGACTCCTTTATTTGTTCTGCTCAGATTTTTAACTTAAATTTTCCCATGGATTCTACTGCTTACATTTTCCTCATTCAAATTACAGTGCCTTTTAATTAGATTAACCCAGAGGTCTCTGAGCTTCTTCAGGAAGGTATTTCTCTCATTTCATTCTTTCCTGGATTCAAAGCTCTACACCAGAAGTGTATTAGTCAGGATAGGCTAAATTGTGCTAATGTAACAAACAACCTCAGAATTGGAATGGCTTAGGATGGTAAATGAGAAGGGACACTAAAAAAGGGTCTTCAAGTGGGGTGGGATGAAATCCTATCCTGCTGAACCAGCAAGTCTGGAGGCTCATAAACTAACCTAGGTAACCAATTACCAATAGAAAGAGATATTCAATGACCAATGGGGAAAGGGAAATACTGCCTGGAGGTGCAGAGAAGCCAATCAAAGACTTGCAATAAGTTTTAAAGACTATTCATATTGGTAGAGACCTTTGAGTCTTTGTCACCTTTTCTCCTTCATGATAGGACCCACTTCCTGCTCTCTTTGGAAGTGGTCTGAACTTTCTCTTTGTTCTTCCTAAATAAAATCTCTCTTTGTTGCCTTGAAAATTTGTAGATGACTTTAACTTTCTATCCACACTGCCTGTGCCACTCCAGTTTTATTTCGGTTTCTACTCACTTTTGCTTTTGGTTACCACTGTACCTCAGTTGAACTTTCTAGCTCAGCAGAGTAATTGAACCAGGCCAACTGGGTTTAGGGAACTGGAACTACTGACCCCTAACAGTAAATATATATTTTTTACTTAAACTGTATCTCTATTAGAAATTAGCTCCATGCTGTTTTCACTGTACAGTCCAGGCTGGCAAAGCTACCACCTAGAATATTGGAAGGAAACATGCAGAGGGAAGCACCATGTTAGATCTCCTACCAATAATTAAGTACAACATCCTGGAAAAGACGTATGTGACTTCTGCCTACATTTATTAGCCAGAATCATTCATGTGGTTTGTTATGAGCTGAATTGTGTTCCCCCCAAAGATATGTGGATCTATGAATTTGATCTTATTTGGAAGGAGGGTTTTTGCAAGATAAGTTAAGATGAGGTCATACTCTGGCAGGGTGGGCCCTAATCCAGTATGAATGGGGTTTTTACAAAAGAGGAGAAAACACAGGCAGAGACACATGAGGAATGAGTGCCATGTGATGAGCAGGGAACAGACTGTGTGGCTGCAGCTGCAAGGCAAGGATTCTTTGCATTCCGACACAATTCAAAGGCATTCCAATGCTTTTCATTCAAGCCCTCAGATGCTAGGAAGAGGCAAGAATGGATTCTTCCCCAAATGTTCCTGAGGGAGCTTGTCCTGCAGACACCTTGATTTTGTATAGTCTCAGAACTATGAGACCAAAAATTTCTGTGGTATGAAGCTACCCTGTTTGTAGAACTAGGTTATAGCAACCCTATGTCTTAGCCCACTACAAAGAGGAAATTCAGTGTTCACTATGCCTACATAAAGAAATAAGAATGGATATCAGTTGTTAGCAGTAATGGCTATAAAAACAAGCTTCATTAAGAAAGGCGAATCTTACTGAAGATTTTGTTTCATCACAATATGCAGCAAAGCTTGTCAAAATATTTACTTGAGAATTCTCTCTTCTCTTTTCCAATTTTTTTTTTTTATCAACTTTTATCTTTCCTTCCCTTTACAACCTCCGAATAAATTCTTTTCATTTTTCTTATACTTCAGCTCTCACTTTGTTCAGTTTAACAAAAAAGCTCAGTGAGGAGCCAACAGCAGCAACGTGGTCCCCCAGGTGAAGGAATCCTCTGACTGAGAACTCATCCAATGTGCGCGCTAACCAGGCACTGCTTCCGTGGTCCCAAAGTCAATACTGCACCAGGTTTTAATGCCCAGTCATGTCCCTACCAGTTTTTTACATTCTGATGAACTTTACATCTTTCAGATTGAATCACTTACACTCATAGTTAAGGCAGCATAGTTGACAGCAGCAATTTCTCCAGTGTATTCCCATTACCTCGGACGTTATAGGCCCCTGGTGCCAGTTTCACAACATTATTGGATTACTTCTATTTAATATTTTTAGCATAGTGTCTTGTCCAGCAAAGTGTGAACATCGTCTATTAAGTTTTCACTGGAGGCAACTCCAATAGTAATAGATACGTATGTAATCATGCTGTCAAGTAAAATTTCATTAACAGTAGGTATAAGAATCCTTTGTTTTCTCTTTGTTGTATTAAGATCATGAGAAATACACACTTATTCTGATATCCTGTGGCAGGACAACCTAGTGTCTGAAGCAAATGTCAAGAAGTTGTTGAGATGTAGTTTGAAGTCACATAGGTCTCGTATTGGCTAAAAGGCTCTGCAACTAGGCAGCAAGGGGTGCAAGATAGATTATTCTACCTCCCTCCTCTCTTCAGCACACACAATGTTATCACCACATCTTTAGTTGAAGGGAGAACCCCACTAGCACATGAGTGCTTTAATTTCTCCAGGTAGCACATGATATAGCATTTCATATGTACGAAGCAATCACAAGCCACTGCTTCTTACTAGTTATTCAAGTTGCATAAATTAGTTAATGTTTGACTTGGATTAATATTTATTAGACAACCATTTATATTAATGTATATTAAAATATTAATTTAAGCATACATTGAGCAAATCCAATTCCCAGCTGTGGGATGTTGCAATGTATTTGTTGAGTAATTAGACGTTTATAAATCATTACAAGTCATTCCTTTACATACAGCCAGATATGACAAAGGTTCTCTTTGGGGAAAACAATTTCTACTTTCTGAAGGTGATCTTGGCCTCTTGGCACATATTAGAAGTATGAGAAGCTGAAATTAACAAAATATGAAATGCTTTTTTGGAAAACATTCATAGCCTAACCCAAACACTGGTTTATATATTTGAATGTTCATATACAAATATATGCACATATATATACCTAGATATATATACACACACACTTAAATGACACACATATGGAATTCACATATACATGAATAAGTATATAGTACATACATGAATTCATATTTATGTGTAAAACATGCATATTTATGAATTTCATACCTGCCATTTATGTATTGAATACTTGTATGTGCTAGGCTTTGCTCTAGGCTGTTCACATTATTTTCACATTGAATACTTACAACATCCCCTCAAGGTAGGTATTAATAGTCTTGCTTTATAGATGAAGTTATTGGAGTTTAGAAAAGTTAAGTAATTTGGTGAAAGATAATTAGTGGTAAATGATTACTAGTGAAACTCGACTGCATTGAAGAGTCTCTCCAACTTCATAGCCTTTATTTTAAGCACTGTATAAAAAGCCTCAAGTAGAAAGTATACTTGACATTTGCTCTCCAGAATTTGTAAAACTTTTCCAGAAAGTAACCTTAGCAATCTTGTCTAATGCTATCATTTTACAGAGGAAAAATTCAAAGCCTAAAGAGTTAGAATAGTCCACTTAGAATAGCCAAAAAGTTCATATCACAAATGCAATCCTAAACCCATCCAGGATAAGGGCTATGTCTTTTTCATCTTTTATCATGCCAGTATAACACAAAGTTTAGTATAACAAATAGAGATTTTTTTCATTCATGAATGCTTAAATGAATGGGGAATTGAAGCTACATCCTACTTAGATTTATTTGATGATTTCACCATCATTTTCAGGACAAAGTCCTGATTTCTTATACAAGTCAACACAGCCTTCCATGAGTGGTCTGTTCTGGTTAACTCTCCAACTAATCATCTATACTTTTGTAATAGGTATGTTATGCTCCAGCAGAGATGAGATGACTGACAGTTCTGAGAATGTGTAATGTTTACCCCAATTTCCCTGTCTTTAATATTCTATTACTGGTGTTTTGAACTTCCTTTCCTCTTCACATTGGGTTGATTAGATCTTTGACTCCTGGAAATGTTCCCTAACCTAGAGGGATCTCTCTTTCCTCTGTGTTTCTGAGGTACTCTTTGCTGTCTTAATTGCAGTCCCTTCACACTGCAGTGCATTCAAACCATTTGGCAGGACCATGGGGGAGGGCAGGGTCCAGGACTTAGCCATAGGTATAACAAGTAAAAGTCCTTCACTGAGTGCCTCCTAAGTGTCAAATCCTCTACATAAATTATCTCATTTTATCTTCTCAAAATAATATGAATATGAAGTTAGACAATTACGTTCTTGAACCCATCCTAGAACAAATGCTACATGTCTTATTACCAAATATCATTGTAGTCATCTTTGACATATTCCCCTTGGGACAATAACTACAAACACCATTGTCTACGAATCCTTCAATACAATGTTGGAGCTCTTTTTCTGGAATGTCCATCAGAGCGGTCATCATATAAGGTCTGACAATTAAGTTCACAGTGTTCAGCAATGAAGTATGTAGCACTTTTTCTACGTACTTCACTTAATTATCTGATTTTGTATGACTATCTTTTAACATGTTGTGCACCCAAACTCCATAATGTTTTGTGTCTCCAAATCCATAGATTGAAAGATAAGTGTATTTTTAATTAATATTAAATGACTACGTTCTCAATTATTCCATTGAAAATATATTCTTGAAAACCATAAGTAGCAGGGTTCTTAAATAAAAAAATGAAACTCTTTTCCTATAAAAGTGTCATTCAGCACATAGTAGGTGCCCAATCCTATATCAGATCTTGATGTTCTTGCAAAGGCTACATTGAAGAAAGTGTTGGACAAAGAATGTATCACGAGGAAAAGCATATTATGAGGTAGTGAGAGAAAAAAATGTTTCAGGGTAAGCCTGAAAATCAAAGCTAAAAAGGAAAAGGAAAGAAAAGATAAAGTTGTTTTTGAGATCCTACTAGGCACATACCATTTCATGAACTTTAGAACATGTAATCCTTATAAGAATGCTATGAAGTTGGTTATTATGAGTTGAATCTTGTCCTCTCAAAAACTTATGTTGGAATCCTAATCCCAAGTACCTCAAACTATGGCCTTACTTGGAAGTAGAATCTTTGTAGAGGTAACTAAGTTAAAAGTTAGGTATCACCAGCGGAGTCCTAATGCAATATCACTGGTGTCCTCATGAAGGGAAGACAGACATGCATGGAGGGAAACAATAGGGAAACTCAGGCTAATGCCACCTATAGGCCAAGGGCCTCTGTAGGCTGCTAGGAGCTGGGTGGGGGCCTGAAAGAAATTCTTTCCCAGTGTCCTCAGTAGGAGCCAATCCTGCTGATACCTTGATCTCACACTTCTAGCCTCTAGAATGCTGAGATAATACATTTTTATTGTTCATACTACTCCATTTGTGGTGCTTTTTATGGCAATCCTAGGAAACTAATAAATTGGCATTTTAATCTCTGTTTTTCAGAAGCCAAAACTGAGGCTCTAAGTGATATAACACATATATGACAAACCTGAGATGGAACTGAGACTTTCAGGGCCGGTGGATACAGGCTCTTGGATGTAACAGATGCTGGGAAAGTATGACAAGCAGTAAACATTGGGGAGCTGTCTAGATGGAGGGGAAGCGACAGTCCCCACAGGCACTAGTGCCTTAGGGAAGGGGAAGCTTTAATCACTTTTGTTTTTCCCAACATGGCTGATTAAACTCACCCTGATCCTGAGTATGGCCTTTCACTTTGAGCCTTTTCCCCTTTCTGGGTCACAAATTGACCCTTTTCCATGTTTCTGGGGAATTTCTGTGTGAAAGGGAATTTGAGCTGCTTATTCAAATGTGACTGATTTGCACAGGAAGTCAGCCTGAAGGATGACATTGTGAACCTGAGGGGGCCACCTCCAATTAATCATAAGGGTCAGTGAGTCAGGCTTAACCATTCCAGGGTCCCCAGAGTAGGTCACAATCACAGCTATTGATCTCTGATCAATGGATGCTGCAACTTAAAGTGCTCCAGGTGAGAGTAAGGGGTGGAGCTTGTCCTCTCATTGCTACTGAATTATTCAGGCCTGTTAGAGATATCAGAGAAGTAAACTATTTATTCTAGATATTTTTTGTGGAAGAATCAGTATGATTTCCCAGCCAAATGGAGTCTAAGTTTGATTTTTGTTTTAACATTATCTTTGATCTATTTATCCAATATCTTCAAGTAAGCCAGGATTTTATTTGCATAACCAGGGCACTGCAGGGGTCATCACCTCATTGCTTGACTGTCTTGACATTTCTGTGTACCTAGCAGGTGGCATATACTCATGTATGTAGCAGACTCTTGAATAAATGAAAGATCCCATGGTTTGGAACCATATAGGGTGAATGTAAATGTGAATTTCATGTATGTTGTTCTAGGCACTATGCTAAGTACCTGGCAAGGTGAGATAGGAAAGATTTAACTCTGGCCTTCAAACACCTTATCATGGGAATGGGATGTGAATAGGGAGGTGAGGAGACAGGTGCACACATAGATGTATAGATCCATGGTAAGTCCAGGGGATTTGTGAACATTTTAGTAAGTCCCCATTGTTGGTTCACTTGAGTCAGAGACACTTCAACTGTACCTGACTGAGCCATATGCAGAAAAGGAATTCATAAAATAGGCCACTTACTTAGAAATAAACACTATTACATTGCCAAGGTCAGGTAAGAAGGCGTTTTTATGGCCCCGTTCATGTCTGCTGCTAGGAAGAATGCCATTAGAAATCTGGTATCCTTGGACCCCGTGGTAATCACTGGCATGTTTTTCTTTAAATCCTTAGCATGAGCATTGCTTTTAGTAGTTACCTCCATGGATAACTACTTGATCAGCTATTTTGTTCTTTCCACAGGCATTGATTGATTACCTACTGTAAGTAAGGGGCTTTGCTTAGTACTGGAGGAACAGAGATGAAAACCATAAGCCTTGCCCTTGAAACTCATAGTCAGAGTATATAGACAACTAGTAGATATGTAACTGGCCTGGTCATAGCCTCTCATGAAGACATACAGAATAATAGTTTATGTGCAAAGGTGTAATTACAGCTTATTTATAATAGTTGAATAATAGAACTGATATCTAATGAAACAAATGAATTGTTATGAAGTATAAACAATAGAACACTCATTTGATTTAAACCTACACAGTCCTTAAAAATGGGTAATGATTTATACATAATTTGAAAAATGCTGAGTTGTAATTGCACTAATGTACACAGCTATGATGTACCAATAAAAATAAATAAATTAAAAAAAAAGCTCAACTTGGTAGCTTTTAAAGTAACTTTTTCTTATAATTATATTATTTCAAAATAAAAAATTTAATTTAAAATATAATAAATGTTTATTTAGAAAATGTATAAGTATACAAATAAAAAATAGAAAGTAAGTGCCAGGGATAATCCCCATTAAATTTTTCAGTAGTTCTTCCTAGGGTTTCTAAATATAGTATGCATGTGTTTATAGGTAGGTGTATATTTATATAGTTAAGATCATATCATACATATAATTTTATATCCTGTTTGTCACTTTATATAGTTATATTATTAAAAGTTTTACAGCTGTTATATTTAATGACTACATAATATTTTATGATATGATTCTTCTATAATTTGCCTAATCATTCCTTTGTTGTGGGATATTTATATTGTTTATAATTTTTTCTATTATAAATAATGTTATAGTGAAACTTCTTTGTGCTTAACTTCTGTCTTCACTTACATGATCTTCTTGTGATAAATTCCTGGAAGGGTAATTATACCGTCAAAGGGTATGAACAGTTTTAAAGCTCTTGGTAGTGCTGAATTACTTTGTAGAAAGGTTGTGCCAGTAACACTCTCGTGAGTAATCTAGGAAAATCCCTGCTTATAGGCATTTTCTTTGTATTCATACTAGTCAGCAGGAACAAAGACATATTCTTTACTTGCTCTTTTATGAATAAAAATGAATGGAAGCTGGCTATTACCATTATTTAGTAGAGTAAGATGTGTAACTATGTGTTGACTGAACCATGCTTTCTTTTTTCTTTTTCTTTTTTTTTTTAAATTAAATCATAGTTGTGTACATTAATGCAATCATGGGGCACCATACACTGGTTTTATAGACCGTTTGACACATTTTCATCACACTGGTTAACATAGCCTTCCTGGCATTTTTTTTAGTTATTGTGTTAAGACATTTACATTCTACATTTACTAAGTTTTACATATACCCTTATAAGATGCACCGCAGATGTAATCCCACCAATCACCCTCCCTCCGCCCACTTCCCCCCTCCGTCCCCTCCCTCTCCCCCGTCTCCCTATTGTTTGGTTATAACTAGGCTATAGCTTTCATATGAAAGCCATAAATTAGTTTCATAGTAGGGCTGAGTACATTGGATACTTTTTCTTCCATTCTTGAGATACTTTACTAAGAAGAATATGTTCTAGCTCCATCCATGTAAACATGAAAGAGGTAAAGTCTCCAAAAAATATGGAACGCTTCATGAATTTGCGTGTCATCTTGTGCAGGGGCCATGCTAATCTTCTCTGTTTCATTCCAATTTTAGTATATGTGCTGAAGTGAGCACGCTTTATTTTTTCTTGATAGAAACTGTTTAAGTATTGCTTACGGAGGTTATGGAATGTGTTTGATCACTTTTGTATGGTGATAACCATATGGGGGTCATATTTACTTACGATTGGCCCTTTGCAGTAAGGTAATGCTGCTTTAGGGAAGCGATCATTCCAGTAAAGTTCATGTACTACTTAGTTTTTCCTTTACACACAAGAATGAGGGATGTTGAAAGACTGCTGAAACATTATAAATTTTGTTGATTCTGAAAAATAAATATTTATTCAATGTTTTATTCAAGTTATATTGGTAAGCAAAGTTTATGGCATTCATAGTGTGGCCAAAACCAAAACAACCAGAAGAATCTAAGGGTAATCCATGACCATGTAACAGCAGATACATTCTGTAATGCTTCTTCTTACACAGTCTTTCTTGTACAGAAGTGAACTTGACTACGATGCCCACTGTTTGGGCGTGCTAGGCAGCTGAATCCCAATAGTAATGATAGATAATATAATAATAGCTATCGTTTGTGAGTGCCTATCGTGTTCCTTTAAGATAGTGTGTTCTATTATTTATTTTTGAGACAGAATCTCACTCTGCTAGTCAGGCTAGAGTGCCATGGCATCAGCCTAACTTACTGCAACCTCAAACTCCTGGATTTAAGCAATCCTCCTGCCTCAGCCTCCTCAGTAGCTGGGACTATAGGCACCTAACACAACACCTGGCTAATTTTTCTATTTTTAGTAGAAGCAGGGATTTCACTCTTGCATAGACTGGTCTTGAACTCCTGAGTTCAAGAGATCTGCCACCTCATTTTCCCAGAGTGTTAGGATTATGGGTGTGAACTACTAAGCCCAACCTGTGTTATGTTTTTTTACATTTATTGTTATTTAACACTATTTTTTTCTTTTTTTTTTTTTTTTTTTTTTTGTTGAGACAGAGTCTCAAGCTGTCACCCTGGGTAGAGTGCTGTGGAATCATAGCTCACAGAAACGTCCAACTCTTGGGCTCAAGTGATCCTCTTGCCTCAGTTTTTCTATTTTTTAGTAGAGACAAGGTCTATCTTTTTGCTCAAACTATAATTAATACTCCTACTGTCAATGCAAAATACATGTTATTTTCATGTTGAAAAATATAGGGAAAGTTCCAGAGAGAGAAAGTAAGCAATTTACAGAATCACAAAAGTAAGCAATGTACAGAGTCACAGAGCTTATAGTAGGTGAGAGAGGGCCTGTTGGCTTATTGACTTGGACTTAATGGACTTCAGCACCCATGCCCTTCCCACTGCATCACACAATCTCTAAATAGTGGACGCCAAGACTGGTCAAAAGGTGGAGGTGGAGGCTCAGCAGGGTGGTATTAATGATGCTGTAAAAACCCTCTGACATGGCAAAAATATGGAAGTTATGAAAACACCACTCACCTCACTGTGGATGAAGGAGGTAGCATTTCCTTCCTGATGTTTGAGTGGTCTGGCTTGCCTTTCTCCTCATCTTGCTGTCATAACTTTTGTTGTTTGAGTTCCTTCAGTGTGTTAGGCAAGTTAAGTATGTGTAGTGGGAGTTGCTGCTGTCTTACGGTGTGCCTGCTGTGCCCAGTGCTGTTCTAAGGGTTTATATCTGCTCACTGACTATGTCCTCACAGTGGCCCAGTAGGGTCCCCTTACTGGTTTGAAGGTGACAAAACTGAAGTTCCTGTGTTAGTGATTGGTGGAGTCAGCAAGAATGGGTGGTATTAGGCTGAAACAGAAAGAAGATTTATCTGGGCTCAATTGTTGCTTCTGACCATGATTTACTATATATCCTTGGGAATAATAGTTAATTTATGACTTGCTTTCCCTATCTATAAAAGGTAAGCTTTGGACTAAATGATTTGGGGGTCTTTAATTTTTTTTATTCTTCTGAAGACATAATATTTCCTATATATAAAAGTGGGAATCTACATACTATATTAGAAGATAGTTTATATGTGAATTAGTTTTGATTGTTTTGGGAATAGAATTCCCAGTTTACTTATTTGAGGGTCTATATCTGCCCTGTCTAATATGATGGCTACTAGTCACATGTGATAATTTAAATTAAAATTTAGTAAGATTAAATACAATTAAAATTTAAGTTCTTCAATCACATTGGCCACATTTCAAATGTTACATTTGACTCAATAGCCACATGTAGCTGGTGTGGTCACCATATTGGACAATGCAGATATGTTAACACTTCTGTCCTTGCAGAAAGTTGGAAAAAATACAGTAGAACCTCCATAGGCAACCACCTCTCTACATTGTCCACCTCCTTAAGTTGACCTACTTTTTCATAGGCCAAACATGCACCACATGTACATATCAGTACAACAGGCGTAGTTCCTTATGATGACCACCTCCATATGTTGACTAGTTTGTTACAGTCTCTTGAGTGGTCAACTTACAGAGGTTCTACTGTGGATTGGAAAAAATTATCCAGTATGTGGTTGAAGTGTACTGCTGAATGTATGTTAGCATTTTCTCTTCCTGCCCTTTAGTTACCATGTCTGTTTTTCAGGAAAACAGTTTTTCAGGAAAAACTGTCCTAAGGACAGTGCTTTTGACATTTGAAGGAAATGAACATTAGCCTTACTTTCCTAAGGGTTTCACAATGTCAAAAGGGTAATAAATTTGCTATATAATTTTGCTTTCAAAGTAATTACTGTAAAGAACTTGAGTTTGGAATGATGAAAACGTTTTGGAATTGGATGGTTGCAAGGGTTGTACAACAGTGTGAATGTACTTAGTGTCACTAACTGGCACACTTAAAAATGGTTACAGTGGTAAGTTTTATATTATGTCTGTTAGCCACACAAAAAATAATTATTCTGACAGGAAAAATAATGTGAGAATATAGTTGAAGAGTACATTGTCTTCTATTTTAGGAGGAAGTTTAGAGGATTGAATTCTTCCACAGGTTCTGTGATGAAGGTTGGCGTGTGGGACACCTTTTTTGTGGTGTTGATCTTAGTGGGCAAAGGGGAAAAGGAGGGGTGGAGTGAGAAGTTGATCTTCAGTGAAGATCTTAGCCAACTGCATGGGGAGCTGTTGCTGCAGGGCCTGTGAGCCAGGCTGTCCCGAGTTCACCTTTGCAGTGGTAGTGGGCTGTTCCCACATCATGCGTTACTTTGAGCAGACAGGTTTCTTCAGGTGTGTCTGTCCCCGAAAAAGGCTGAGGCCTTAGGAGCATCTCCTGCAGCATTCCCACTGATCACATGGACAAGTTCTTCATTCCTGAGAGGGATTCGGGTGGCATAGCGCAGACTTAACATGAAGCCAGAAATCTGTTTTCTAACAGCCCGCATTATGTAGATAGCAGACTAGAAAGTAAGAGAGAAAGGGCTCGTATAGTCTTAGGTCATTTATATAGCCACCGATATCCAAGAACAGAAGAAAGGTCAGGTTCTACTTAGACTTTTCATTTCTTTTCAAGTGTGTGTTAATTATTTACAATTCGTCTTTTCTATTAATGTAAAGTTATGTAATTGCTATAAGTTAATTGTAATTTAGAGAGTCATAATAATTTTTTAAGTCTTGTGATCTTTATTTTGTCAGTGTAGCCTAAATTTATGTGCTGTGTCTGCATATATTACATCAGTGGTTCTCAACCTTCCTAATGCTGTGGCCCTTTAATATAGTTCCTGTGGATCGTGACCCATAGGTTGAGAACTGCTGTATTAGATATGGAGTGAATTAGCCCATACTTTCCAGTGGGAGAAATATCACTCTTTATTTCGTTGCCATCATCAACAACAATAGTTAAGCACTTTTTTATAGGATTCTGAGGCCCTTACTCTAAGGGCAGTAGTATAATTTTTGCCTCCTCCTGACTTTTATGGGGAAATTTTTCCAGAGAAAAGATCAGCACAAACTTACCTGAATAGCCTTTTTAAGAGTCTTGGCTCATTCCAACTATTTCAAAATGTCCTTATAAATTCTAAGAAAAAAAGTTCATTGTATGTTTTAGTAATGTTGACTTATACTTAATCTATTATTATTTTAAAGTTATGATTCAGTGAAAAATACATAGAATTTCTCATATGGTTAATGCATGACATTTTAGTACTCACTTTATAGGACTAAAACATTCTTCCAGCAATTATAGAGACCCTTATTTACACTTTTGTTTTTGTGACTTTTTTGACTGTGTCTTATTTCTTTTATTAGGGGCCTTACAGCAGAGTGGAAAGAATACAGGATTTTAAAATTAAGAGACAAGGGGCTTGAGGTCTATGTTTTTTGTCTATGGGAACTGAGTCATGCCACTTAGGAACTAGCATTTCTTTGTGGATTATGAATAAGTATGTGCACTTCGGGAGATATTTCAGGAATCAGTAAAAAATGCATGTGAAATTTTTTTATGGAATGTAAAGAACCCTTGTTATTGGGATTATTTTTCCAACATTAACTTATTGATGATGGGTGCTGAGGGCTCAGGGCTGGTTTAAATTAACTAAGATTAAGGTGGGCCAGGAAGGATAGATCAGTGCAAGCAGAGACAGATCAACTCCTGGTACTACTAAACCCTTACTGATCTGAACCCATAGTACCCATGGTTGCTGACTTCCCTGGACCCCTTGCAGAAAATATATTAGTTTTTTGTTGTTTTGTTTTGTTTTTAAAAGTTGTGTCCTTTGAGTCTATCTAGAAAGTCTTTTAGGGACTGCTGTCCGCTGTTGGGTTATTCTGGATGACAGGCCACCAATTAAGGTACTTCTTTGTAACTGACTCATTAAGTCTCAGAACCATATCCGTCATTCCTATTCTTTTAGTGTTTCCATATGCATATCAAATTCATGCTTTCTCTAAACCTACTTCCCTTTTCCTTTTCAAATTCCTTACATTTTTTCTAATTTTTTTCTATTAATAACTCCTAAATGATTTCTGTTAATTTTATGTATTATACCATCCAGGGAGTCCTATTTAATATTCATAACTTCTCATTCTAAGCTAGAGCATTGCTCTTTGGGGAAAAAACCACATTTAGTTGGTGAATATTAAGATTGTACAGAATGTTTTTCTTCATAAATCTAAAGCTTTTCTAGGGAAATCAGGCCCATCTGTTAAAATTTTCCTCAACTTTCCTTGCTTTAGTTTTAGAAGTTTGTAAGACTTGTATCCACGCTTTTGTATCTGCCCCTTTGTTTTCACATATTCCATTTATCCAACCATTGAAATTACCCTGTTGATCATCTTATTAAATAGATCTCTTTTCTTTTTTGGTTTGAAGATGTGAATTTTTTTTTCTTATTTATTTTTTAATTGACAAATAAAAATTATATATGTTTATCATGTACAATCTGTTTTAAAATATGTATACATTATGGAATAGCTAAATTGAGCTAAAATGTCCATTATTTCACATACTTACCTTTTTTTTTTTTTTTAGACAGAGTCTCACTATGTTGCCCTTGGTAGAATGCCATGGCATCACAGCTCACAGCAACCTCAAACTCTTGGGCTTAAGCCTTCTCTTGCCTCAGCCTCCCAGTAGCTGGGACTACAGGTGCCTGCCACAACGCCTGGCTATTTTTTTGTTGTAATTGTCATCGTTCTTTAGTAGTCTCGGCCAGGTTTCAACCCATCAGCCCTGGTGTATGTGGCTGGCGCCTTAACCACTGAGCTACGGGTGCCAAGCCCATACTTAACATTTTTTATGGTAAGAATATTTAAAATCTACTCTATTTGCAATTTTCAAGCATACAGTAATACATTGATACTAACTCTTTTCACCACCTTGTACAACAGCTAGATACCTCCTATGTAATTGAAATTTTGTATCTTTTGACTGATGTCTTCACAACCCCTTCCTCCACATATCCTGGCAACCACTATTGGACTCTGTATTTCTGTGAGTTGAGTTCAGCCTTTTTAGATTCCACATATAAGTGAGATCATGAAGTATTTGCCTTTCTGTGCCATGGGTTGTCCATGTTGTCTCAACTGTTAGGATTTTCTTTTTAAAGCCTGTATACTAGTTATGCTAATTCCATTGCACACATGCATTACATTTTCTTTATCCATTTATCCATTGATGGACGCTTAGATTGGTTCCATATCTTGGGGATTGTGAACAGTGCTGCTGCGGCCGTGGGAGTGCAGGTATCTCTGACAAACTGATTGTATTTTCTTTGTGTGTGTGTATGTCTATACTCAGAAAGGGAATGGCTGGATCATATGGTAGTTCTATTTTTAGTTTTTTGAGGAAACTCCATATTGTTTCCATAATGTTTGTACTTATTTTCATTTCTAGTAACAGTGTGGAAGAGTTCCTCCTTTTCTACATGTAGTCTAGCCTTTTTTATTTTTTCTCTTTTTAGTAGTAGCCATTCTAATAGGTGTGAAGTGATGTCTCATTGTGGCTTTAATTTGTATTTTTCTGATGATTCTTGATTTTGAGGATTTTTTCAGATACCTGTGGCCATTTGTATGTTTCCTGAGAGCTATCTATTGAGATCCTTTGCCCATTTTTTTAATTGAGTTATTTTCTTTTGAGCTGAGTTCCTTATATATTTTGTATACTAAAAATCCCTTTCTGATCCTGTGTCAGACCTTGTACAACTTAGAGATTTTCTTACTCTACTCAGACGTTGGAAGACGTCTGACAGTTTTTTTGTTACTCTCATTCCATGACAGGAGATTAGTGACAAGGCTGACTACATTCTTTGGCACAAGTTTGTCACTGGTTATAGGAAGAAACAGCCTGTCCACCTTAAAAACCTGCAGTTATTTTAGAGTACACAGAAAGTTTATAGGAAGAATGGACCGAGCTGATCACTACTTGGATGTTACGGATTTACAAGGATCCTACAAATGGTGGAAAAAATTATTCTTCTGGTTGATGGAAGTTGCAGTTGTGAACAGCTACATCCTTTACTCATTGGATAAGAAGGAGAGTGAAGAAAAAGGGCAGACACACCTTTCTTATAGGAGAAATCTCATCACTCAGCTTGTGAACAACGTGAGGAACAGAAATTCCAGGAAGAGGGGAAGGCCATCATCTTCTGACACTGAGGAAAGCTAAACGGGAAGATACATTTTATAATGCAAAATGAAAAAAAAAAAAATTAAGCAAGTATTGCATGGTTTGCAGCAGAGGAAATGAGAAAGGCGACAGGAAAGAAATCATTTTCTATTTTGAGACGTCCAAGTGGAAGCCTGGACTTTACCTGGAGCTTGCTTCAAGAAGTGTCACACTCAAAACACTATAATTATTTTATGTAACCTAAAATAGTTAATAAAATCATCAAGTGGGTTCATATTTATTTTACTCTTTTAAAACTGTAGGATAATTACAAGTAATCCATCAACCTCTCTCCCACCCAGAATAAATAAGAGCAGGAGAGTCTGTGGGTAGCAGAAAAATTGGATTGGAAAGGGATTTTAACTCCTTATCAGATGTGTGGCTCACACGTATTTTCTCCCCTTTCATAGGTTGTCTCTTCACTCAGGTGATTGTTTAAGTTTTTACTTTTGCTGCCCTTACCAGAAATGAGCAATTGACCCTCCTTTCATTTTCTTTGCCTTTCTCTTCTCTCCTTTTCTACCTAGTATCAAATGTAGTGCTAAGTCCTGGATGTACAAAGATGAGAGAGAGGGAGAGAGAGAGAGTTAGTTCTACTTTCAAAAACCACATAGTCTAACAAGAAGCAATACCGTTGCAATATGGCTTGCTAAGCATTGTCCATAGAATGGTATTCGGTTCATAAACGGCTTTGATTTCCTTCTAGGAATTTCTTTCCCTGACATCTGTAATACAGCGCCCTTCAATTTTTTTCTGTCTCTTTTTTCTTTTCTTTCTTAATATGGGGGTACAAATGATTAGGTTATACTGGTTGCATTTATGAGGTAAAGTTCAAGTTGTAGTCAAGCCCTTTACCCAGGGGGTGTGCTGCATGCCCTTCTGTTGTGCCTGTTAGCTGAGAGCTTACCAGTCACCATTCCTCATCCCTCTCCTCCTTTTCCCTCCTCCCCACTAATTATGTTTTTCTCTCATGTGGGGATGTAGTTTTTATCTACTAGTTTTATATTAGTATTGTGTACATTGGATACTTGCTTTCCCATTGTGATACTTTACTAAGATTAATATTCTTCAACTCCATCCAGGAAAATACAAAAGATGTAAAGTCTCCACCTTTTTTTTATGGCTGGATAGTATACCATGGTATACGTATATACCACAGTTTATTAATCCATTCATGAGTTGATGGTCACTTAGGTTGCTTTTATATCTTGGTGACTGTGAATTGAGCTATGATGAACATTCTAGTGCAAATGTCCTTATGGTAAAATGAGTTCTTTTTCTTCTGGTTAGATACCTAGTAATGAGATTGTGGGATCAAATGGAAGGTCATTCTTAGCTCTTTGAGGCTTCTCCATATTTCTTTCCATAGTGACTGTATTAATTTGCAATCCCACGAACAGTGTAAAGGTGTTCTCTCCATATCCATGCCAGCATCTGCAGCTTTGGGACTTTGTGATGTGGGCCATTCTCATGGCGTTAGTGATATCTCGGGTGATTTTGATTTGCATTACTCTGATGATTAGGACGATGAGCATTTTTTCATATGTTTGTTGGCTATTTGTCTGTCTTCATCAGAGAAGGTTCTGTTCATAGAATTGTTTGCTCTTTTCTGTTGAATAGTTTGAATTCTCTCTCGATTGTAGTTATCAGCCTTTGTCAGATTTGTAACATGCAAATATCTTCTCCCATTCTGAAGCTTGTCTGTTTGCTTTAGTTGTATACTTGGCCGTACAGAAGGTTTTTAGTTTGATCAATACTCATTTGATCAAATGAGGTTTTGCCTCATTTGTCTGTTTGCTTTAGTTGTATACTTGGCCGTACAGAAGGTTTTTAGTTTGATGAATACTCATTTATTTTTCATTGCTACAATTGCTAAGGGGGTTCTTCTTTATAAAATCTTCTCGTAGGCCAAAATCTCTTTTGTTAAGAGATTTTCCCATACTTTTCTTCTAGAGTTTTTATTGTGTCATGTCTTAAATTTAAGTATTTTATCCAGCGAGAGTCAATTTGTGTAAGTGGTGACAGGTATGGGTCCAGTTTTAGTCTTTGACATGTGGCTAACCAGTTCTCCCAGCACCATTTATTAAATAATGATTCTTTTCCCTAGTATATACTTTTGTTTGGTTTATTGAAGCTCAGATAGTGATAAGTGGCTGGGTTCATCTGTAGGTTCTCTATTCGATTCCATAGATCTATATGTCTATTTTTGTGCCAGTACCATTCTGTTTTGATCACTGTAGACTTGTGGTGTAACCTGAAGTCTGGTAACATCATAACCTCTAGATTTATCTTTATTTCTTAAAATTGTATTGGCTATTTTTTTTTTTCCTAATTCTATATGAAAAGATGTACTATTTTTTCAAATTCTTCTAAGCATGATGTTGGAACTTTAATGGGGAAGTGGATTAAATCTGTAGATTGAGGTGGGTAGTATGGACATTATAACAAGTGCTGATCCTTCTCAGCCATGAGCACAGTACGTTCTTCATTGGTTACTGTCTCCTGCTGTTTCTTTTTGGGGGTTGTAGTTCTCTCTGTAAAGATCCTTTACAGAGAATATGCCCTTGTTAGGTATATTCCTAGGTACTTGATTTTCTTTGAAGCTACTATGAAGGGTATTGTATCTTTTTTTGTTTTTTTTTTTTAAAGACAGAGTCTCATTCTGTCACCCTTGGGTTGAGTGCTGTGGCATCCTCTTAGCTCTCAGCAACCTCAAACTCTTGAGCTCTTAGCAATCCTCCTGTCTTGGCCTCCCACGAGGCTGGTCCTATAAGTACCTGCCACAATGCCTGGCTAGTTTTTAAAATTTTTGGTAGAAATGGGGTCTTGCTCTTACTCAGGCTGGTCTTGAATTCCTGAGCTTAAATAATCCACCTGCCTCAGCCTCTCAGCTGCTAAGATTATAGGTATGAGCCATGGTGTGTGGCTGGGTATTGTGTCTTTGATTTGATTCTCAGCTTGACTGTTATTGAAGTATATGAAGGCTACTGATTTATGGACATGGATTTTGTACCCTGAGATGTTACTGTGTAATGTGATCTGTCTCCCTGTTTATATACTCTTGTCTTAATGGTGGTAATTTCCAAATGCTCTGTCTTTGCCCGTTTCTGTTTTTTCTCTTCTCTTTTCTACTATGCATTCTTATACCCATGTGACATTAACTCTTACCTCTATACAAATTTCTTCCAAGCTCTCCATGTCTGGAGCTAACCTCTTACCTCATTTCCAAACCATACCTTGAATTGTCTGTCTCATAGAAACTATAACATGGCTATCTCATCCATACTTTACTTACTTATGCCCACAGCTATTTTCTCCTGCAACCACACACACAGAGAAAATGATCTGAACAAACAAGCAAATAAATAGATAGTCTGAGTTCTGTATCTCAGGGAATAACTTTATTTTTTGTTACCTGGTCTCTAGAAATCTCTAGGTAACTTTTAATTCTTAATTTAACTCATCTTGTCACCTACAAACTTGGCAATGAGTTAAATATCCTATGAAAAGAGTATAGTTGAATCTTTGACTATGAGGTAGGCATTACTGTTGGTCCAGAGGATGATAGACAGCTCCTAAGAGGTCCGTTTAGGATCAGATCCTATTTGGGTGTCTCTGCAAAGCCTGGTGCCTATTGCCTATTGTATTATATATACTTCATATCCATCATATTAGTACTTTTGCTACTTTGTGTGATTCTACAATCTACATATATTTATGACTAGGATGGTTTTATTAATAGCATAGAAGGAATTATCAGTGGGTTAAACTGAAGCAGGGCTTAGCAAACTTTTTTCATAAAGGACCAGATAGTGAGTATTCTAGGCTTTATGGACCAGACATTCTGTGGAAACCATCCATTCCTGCCTTTGTAGTGAGAAAGCCACCACAGATGGTAAGTAAGCCAACGATTATTATTGCGTCCCCACAAACTTTATTTATAAAATAAAAACAGGCCGTGGACAGACTTGGTCCTTGAGTCTATAGTTAAATGTTTATTTCATTTTCACCATCTAAGCTAATGTATTTTATTCAATTTATTTATTCATGCATTCATTTCTGTATTGGAAATGCATTGATGTGTAATCTAAATTACTCAGATAAAAGAGAAATTAAGGAAGGTGATTGAAGAGATATAATTTGATTTTAACAGTCTTGGATCTTTGAGAAATACAGATGACTCTGAAACAACTTAGAGGTTGGGATGCTAACCCCCTCCCCCCCAATCAGTTAAAAATCCTTATATAACTTTTGGTTCCCCCCAAATTTAACTACTTTGAGCGTAAACCTTATTGATAACATAAATAGCCAATATATTTTGTGTAGTATCTGTATTATATCCTGTAGAAAAGAAAATGTCATTAAAATCATAAGGGACAAAAATAATATCTACTATTCATGAAGTGGAAGTGGATCATCGTAAAGGCCTTTATCCCCATCATCTTCATGTTGTATGCGCTAAGGAGAAGAAGAGGAGGGGTGGTCTTGCTGTCTTGGGGTGGCAGAGGCAGAAGAAGTAGAGGTAGAAGGGGCAGCAGCAGGGGCAGGCACACACAGGGCTATTTATTTATTTATTTATTTAGAGACAGAGTCTCAAGCTGTTGCCCTGGGTAGAGTGCCATGGCATCACTGCTCACAGCAACCTCAAACTCTTGGGCTTACGCGATCCTCTTGTCTCAGCCTCCCAAGTAGCTGGGACTACAGGTGCCCACCACAATGTCCAGCTATTTTTTGGTTATAGTTGTCAATGTTGGTTGGTGGGCCCAGGCTGGATTTGAACCCACCAGCTCAGGTGTATGTATCTGATACCTTAGCTGCTTGAGCTACAGGCACTGAACCAGGGCAATTTATTTTGAAAAAAATCTGCATATAAGATCTTCACTGTTCAAACCTATATTGTTCAAAGGTCAACTGTACTTAAGGGTCTGAACTTTATCTCATGGCTTGGCATATGAACTGGTGCAAGTTACATGATCTATTTGAGCTTTATTTTCCTTGGCAATAAAATTGTGATAATAATAATACCTCACAGAGTTGTTGAAAGGTTGAAATGGAAGAACATTGTCCCATAGACATATGACTGTTACTAGTGTTACCTTCCTGGGATTTTTATATATATCCAGATGAAGTGTTTCTTATAGTGAAATTTGACAATAAGAAAGGCTGAGGGGGGCAGTGCCTGTGGCTCAGTGGGTAGGGTGCCGGCTCTATATACCGAGGGTGGCAGGTTCAAACCCAGCCGGGATCCAACTGCAACAAAAAAAAAGCCAGTGTTGTGGCTGTAGTCCCAGCTACTCAAGAGGATGAGGCAAGAGAATCACCTAAGCCCAGGAGTTGGAGGTTGCTGTGAGCTGTGACGCCATGGCACTCTACCGAGGATGATAAAGTGAGACTCCGTCTCTAAAAAAAAAGAAAGGCAGAGGAAAAGGAATTTTTTCCTTAGGTAGGTGTGGGAAAGCTATCCGTGTCATTTATCTTTCTCTGTAAGAGATGACAAAAGAAAGGACAGGTACTGGTTTGAGGGGGCGGAGAACAACAGTGGAGAATATAAGCAGGGCTGAGCTGAGAGACCAAAGGACATGAAAACAGGGACAGGAAAAATAAACTTTGATGGGTACACTGGGGATTGTGTGAGAACAAGGAAGGGACATGAGGATGGGGCACGTCTGTGGGAACAAAGGCTAAAAGGGACTTTCAGTGTGAGGAGCTGGACACCAGGAAGCAAGAGTAGTCAGCAGTCCAATGCATCAAAGCACCTTTCCCAGAACAATTCAGAACTTGGTATAACAGCATATGCTTTTGGAAGGAAGAAGTACTTTCTTGTGTTTTGTTGAGGGTGCTGAATTGGGTAGCTAATAGCCCAGCAGTCTGACTTTGTGCAGAGATGTGTAAGGCAGGCTGCACAAGCATATTTAACATTCATATCCACTGAACAATGGAGATGGGAAGATGTGTTCCAGTTGCAGCTCAGCCAAAAGTTCTTTTGAAGCAGCTCTGACAAAATAGCACCATAAGTGAATAAATCCAGAGAGTTCCTACGTGTCTTTGGAAACTTCTCGCGTGATGACAATCTCAGACAACAGGGCTGTGCACAGGCTTGTCAGAAGCAGTCACACACAAGTACAGTTTAACTTGGAGCTAGATATCCTCAGTTCCTAATCTTGAATCAAGTGAATCGTGCTCCTCAGGCACAAAGTAGCTACACTTCTGATGGTCACTTGGAACAACAGAATTCTCTTCTAACATCTTAATGTCGTGAAATAATGTATTTTCTTGGTGTGGCCCTTGAAATAAAATAACCGCATAGTGGTATCCTTTAAAGTTAGCCTAATAGAAAAAAATTCCAAATTTTAGAAGATAGATTTGTGGGATTTAAGTCTGTGAACTTAAATTATGTACGAACATTAGGATTTGACATGTAATGACTCATTATGAGACTGCTCAGTGATTTTAAGTCTGGCCTTTGCGTTAGTGTGGAGGAACGCTGCATGAGTGGTCTGGAATCCTTTGCTGTTGTCGACTCTTTAATACTAAGCTTTGAGTTTGGTCTGCTATGCCTGAGTCTGGGTCACCTCATTTGTGACAGGAATGGCGTAGACTATTACTGAGGTGATCTAGTCACTAGCTGAGGTGACTTTCATTTGTGAAATTTCTAGGCAGTTTTTCTTTTTAAAAAAACACTGGGTCAGTGTTCTGTCTTCTGTTCTTTCCCCAGGAAGCTTAATCCTGTGCCTGGTCTGTTTTGGGAGTGTACTAGAAATTTGCAATTTTACAAAACAAAGACGTAATTGAGAAGATGCTACAATGGTATTAAGTTTAAATGACAATAACCAGATGTCAAGCTAGGAAATATTTATATTTGTAAAAATAGTGTCAGCTATTTTTGTCTGTTGGTATAGTCTATCACTTTCTATCACATTTCCTTAAGTTTTCTATTTTTAATTTTTTAAATATTAAAAGATAACCACCACCTAAAATGGTGTATTTTATTCAAAATGTTTTTTTAAAGAGTATTATCAATGTCATTCTGTGATCTAGTGAATTAATCTAGAAGTCATGCTCTGCCAAGGATAAGGAGAACTTGGTAGTTACAAGGACAGAAGCCAAAATGTAAAGAAAGGATGCCTATTGAAAATATCTTCTTTTATTATCTGTCAGAGGCCCTTACTAGGATCTAAACAAGTTCTGAATTTTAGGTTATCTCTCTAATGTTTTTTGGTTTTAGAGTGTAGAAGTTGTCACATTTAAAGTTTTGTTCCACATCAGGAGTTCCAAGCAGTGTGATAAAGGACTTTTTATACAATGCCAAGAATCTAAATTACAAAGGAAAGACAATTAGAGATTAGGGACCAAAAAGTGACTTTCAAGCATCTTTCAATTTCATTTAGTAAACATGAAGCGGCAGATTTTTGAAATTGTATCTTCCAGCTGTGTGGAGGTGGCGGTGGGAGAAACATATATCTCAGTAGGACAGTGGGGAGTTTCTGGGAGACATAGAGGAAGTATTTGTTTTCCATAGAGTGAAACTTGACTTGTGCTTTGCCTGTGTGCTCTCTCCAGAATCTGCAAGAAGTTTCTATGATGGTTGCTTCAGCCCTCAGGAGAGGCTCCCGTGCCTGTGTCTACCTGGTGAGCAAGGCCAGTCACGTGCCCCGAGGCCGTCAGCATCAGACCTGGGGCTGGAGGCCTGCTGCTTCTGATCCTGCTGCCCCAGTAGCTCCTGGAGGTGTGGTGGAGCTGCTTGGCAAGTCCTACCCTCAGGATGACCACACCAATCTCAGCCGGAAGGTCCTCTCCAAGGTAGGCAGGAATCTGCACAACCAGCAGCACCACCCTCTGTGGCTGATCAAGGAGAGGGTGAAGGAACACTTTTACAAGCAGTACGTGGGCCGCTTCGGGACTCCACTTTTCTCAGTCTATGACAACCTTTCTCCAGTGGTCACTACCTGGCAGAACTTTGACAGCCTGCTCATCCCAGTTGACCACCCCAGTAGGAAGAAGGGGGACAACTATTACCTAAATCGGACACACATGCTGAGAGCGCACACGTCAGCACATCAGTGGGATTTGCTGCACGCAGGCCTGGATGCCTTCCTGGTGGTGGGCGATGTCTACAGACGCGACCAGATTGATGCCCAGCACTACCCTGTTTTCCACCAGCTGGAAGCTGTCCGGCTCTTCTCCAAGCACGAGGTGAGTCTTCAGACATTTCTCATAGCTTAAGGACATCAAGGAAATTTTGGGTTCAGGTCACTGAAGTTTATCTCTGTGAAGCAGATACAGTCATTCTTGCTTGAACTTACTTTGCTTTTGTGAATCCATCTTTAGTGATGTCCTTTGTACAGGCCTGCTTTAGTATTTTTTGATTGATTTGTTGTGTTAGTAACTACAGGAATCAGCAGGCCCTTGTTTTCAATTGTCTGTCCTTAACCTTTCTCTCAGTACTGACCTTTTTTGGGGTCACTTCTCATGAATGTGGCTCAAATTCACCCTTATTTCAGGATAGCTGAAGAGGTAATATTGAAACCTATGGTCAGCTTATTCCAGTTCTCACTTAGCAGAAGTTAATTATGTTTTCATGCTGTTAGAGATTGATGAATTTCTTATATACCTTAGGAGACTGCCGATTTATTGGCTTGGACTGTAAACTGTGTTCTTGTCCCTAAGCTCTTCCTCACCTTCCCCTGCTTTGCAGGCTTATATGGGATGTCTCAATTGTTACTGTTCTTGAAGTCTAAGTTTGGATGTATAGAGCCTTTTTAATCAGGGAATCTGATATTCTGGCCATTCTCAAACACACGGGAATCTTTGCATCTTTCAGATAATTAGATCCAATATATTATGTGCATCTTTTTTTTTTTTGGTAAATTATGAAAATCCCCAGAGCTTGATTCCATTTCCTAAAAAGTTGCAATACTACTCTTCCCTCATGCATACACAGTAGTTTTAATCCCATCTCTGTTTTTACATCAGAAACAAATGGCGTTAAACCAGGCACAGGAGGTATTTTACTTTACTTCTTTAGCAAGTCAGCTAAACATGTTCATTGGAACAGGAGGAATTACTATGATCACAAAACTTCCTCCTGCAAACACAAGCTAAATGGCTTGTTAATATAAAAACAAGTAGTATAGGTCCTTAGAGTAATAAGTAACCCTTGTTTTACTGTATTAAATAAGTCCTGTAGTAGGAGACAACTGAACAAGATTGTCCTCCCATTCTCTATTCTGTTTGCTTTAGGATGTACTATTATCCTGTGACTCTATGATAACACAATAATAGAGTAGCCTTACACAAAAATGCCATCTATGCTGCATCTCAAGAGAGCTTAGGTGAATATTCTTACTCATGGAATGACTGTTTTCTAAGTTAGAAATAATAACTACTAGTAAGGATATAGGTTTATTAGGAAAATAAAGCAAGATGAACAAAGATGGGTCAAAGTCTGGGAAATATTATTGATACATGATCAAGTGCTAGACTGTCTCTCAAAATTAATGTGCAAGAGGAGATTATGCTAGTAAAGTGATATCCAGGTCATGGCAGTGGATAAATGCTCAGCCCAGTTGAACTCATTAAAGAGTAAGAAAGGTACATGCACGCTGATCTGTAAGCCTGCATGCCATGAAAGAGGCTATGAAGGCTGTTAGATGGATGCATCTAGCATTTTAAGTGAAGGAAAGTCAAGGCTGCCACAGAAGGTGGGTTATGGGAAGTGGGTAGGGAATCAATCCCTTACCTGTTTCATTTTGTTTTGAGTCTAGTCCAATTTAGTGGTTAACACAAATGGCTAATCTAGTCTCCCAATGTTATTATGTTTTCTGCCTTATAATTTAAAAGTCTGTGCACACATGCAGCTATGTATCTAATCTTACATGATAAGGTGTGTCCATGTTCATTGTTTCATTTATTCCCCTTAATGAAAACCTTATGAGGTAGATTATTTCCACTTCAACCATGAAGAATCTGGGGCTTACTGACTCATCCAAGGTTGTCTAACCAGTTAGAAGTGGGGATAAAACTGGACTAGGTTTTCTGAATTCATTGTTTATTTTATTGTATTCAGCTTATTTTCATGGAACTGTTTAGTAAATAGGAACTGTTTATGACCCAAGGGGAGCTTTTGTTCTAAGAATAGTGTGGGAGAGGAGAAATGGTAATATTTTCTGAATTTCTGGTCTCAACTAAAGTGTTGGTACTGGCTGAGGGTGGTGGCTCAGGCCTGTAATCCTAGCACTCTGGGAGGCCAAGGTGGGTGGATTGCTTGAGCTCAGGAATTTGAGACCAGCCTGAGACCTCAGGAATTTGAGACCAGCCTGCAGGCCACATGCAGATTATTTGAGGACTATTTCGCTTACCTGTGGTGTTGGAGATCACGAAAAATATGTGCAGACCTTTTCTTTTGCTTGTCAGCTTTCATTAGTATTTGTGTATTTAATGTGTAGCCCCAGATAGTTCTTCTAATATGTAGCAGAAAAAAAAAGATTGGATATCTTTAGACCCTTTTAAATGAGACTCTCACCAACAATAACAAATTGGAGGGGGCAGTAAATAGGTGATTAAAAAGTGCTAAGGTTCTTATCATATGTGAAGAAAGGCTGGAAATACTGAGTAACTTCAGATTTTATTGAATTGTATTAATTAGATTGCAATGCAATGTATACATTCCACACTGATGGAGTATAAAAGTAAGAATGTATAAAATGATCTCAATTTAACAAAAGTCAGGAAAAAAAGGGGAAAAAGTGTGGTAAATAGAAACATCACCTTAAAGGTATAGGTCTAAGTCCAAATAAATCAGTATTCATAAATTTAAATAGGTTAAGTTTATTAACTATAGGCACACATTATTAGATTGGACATTTTTCATTGAGAGAAACCTGAGACAAAACCACACCAGAGGTTGAAAATAAAGGACAGGAAAATGATATATCAAGCACAGAAGTAAGTTGGTACAGCAGTATTAATATTGGGTAAGGTAGAATTTATAGAAAAATGATAAATAGAAATATAGAACAATTATATATCAGCCAAGAAGTCTTACGAATTAAGAGTTTTTATGTATTCAGCATCATAGCCTTAATACATAAAGCAAAACTGAAGAATTAAACATTAAGTTGGACAAATTCATAAGCGTGATAGAAGATACTAAGTGACTTCAATCAGAAGCCAGTGGATTGAGCAGACAAAATAAGGAAAGATACAGATAATCTGGAAAACATGATTAAAAAAATTAATTCATATTTATTTTTAAAATTTGATAGCCGTGTCAACATACATGCATATATATGTATTTGTGTGGGTAGGAAGGCTTACATATACTCGAGTATATACGGTACACAAAATTCTATACCTAAAGGTTAAAAGTATAAGTCACGTGGAATGTTTAACTTAACTTATCCAGTACTTGCTGGCAGTTGAAGTTTAAACAAATATCAAAGAATCAATAACATAATAGACCTGTGCCTGCCTGACTACAATGTTATTTATGTGTGAAGCAATGAGAAAGGATAATAAAGGCCAGGTGCGGTGGCTCACATCTATAATCCTAGCACTCTGGGAGGCAGAGGCAGGTGGATTGCTTGAGCTCAGGAATTGGAAAGCCTGAGGAAGAGTGAGACGACCTCATGTCTAAAAATAGCCATGTGGTGTGGTGAGTGCTTGTAGTCCCACTATTCGGGAGGCTGAGTCAAGAGAATCACTTGAGCTTAAGAGTTTGAAGTTGCTGTGAGCTATGATGTTAGAGCACTCTACTAAGGGTGACAAAGTGAGACTCTGTCTTAAAAAAAAAAAGGATAGCAAAAACTTTCTGTATTCTTAGAAGCTTAAAAATTTACAGCCTATATCAAAAATTATATCAAAATTATATCAAATCTATAACAAAAATTATAGATTCATTGATTAAAGGGAAATATTAACAATAAATTACAAATTACTTATCACTTAACAATAAATTACAAATTACTTACCACTGACTGCCAATGAAAATACTTCCAACTGACCAGATGTGGAGGAAAATTCACTTTATTATGGAGAAACTTGGAAGACCCCATTTAAGCCATATGATTGGAGTTAACATTAGAAAAGTAAAACTGATAGCATAAAAGTAAATGGGTACTTGTGGTACATTTAACATTAAATACATTTACTTTAAAGATTTAAAATGAAAATCAATGACTTTAATTGTTCAATTTAAGATGCTAAAAACAACTTAGTTCTAAAACAGAAGAGAGGTGGTTATGTAGCTTTTGAATATCTCCAAATCTTACCAAATAGATAGTTTGACTAGAATAGCAAACTCAGAAAACCACAGACAGCATTTCTAACTACTTGGTGACAAGTTCTCTCTAAAAACCTCACAAATAGGTGGGAAGTCACCACTGTGTCAGAAACCAAGATAGTATAAGAATGCAACATGCCTGAGAAAAGGAGAACTTCCTTAGGATTCTCTCAAAGAAAAAACTTCCCACAACTAAATTTACTGGAGAAATGTGGAAGGGAAGGACTATGAACACAGTTCATCAATAACTATTATCATCACAAAAAGAGGGACAATCCGACTTACGCATCTCTTGATGGAAGGATGCAATACCAATTGCAAAGTCTTTCCAAAATACTTATACACGAGTTTGACTAAGTCTCTAGATCCAACTACCATATTTACAGGAAGTGCAGAGGCCAGAGCAGCGTCTGAAACTATACAGAGCTATATATAATAAGTCAAATCCAGGCTGTGGGAAATTCTGCAACAGGGCTACTCAAGATGGGATCTGCAGAATGAAATAGAGGAATCAAACATAAGTACTTAGAAATGTTTCAGCAATACTAAGTATGTATAGATGTTTATGCCATCATATTCAAGCACATTAGTGGGCTTCTATCGCTGAACAGTACATACATAGGTTCAGGTACTTTTAAATGCTCTTGCTGATTTCCGTGTGTGCAATCTGTATATTTATGGGCAGTAGGGTGTGCATCAGTCTATGACCCACTGGAAATTTTAAACTGTCCCTTTACCACAGTTTGAGAAGCATTGTTCTACAGAATAAATGACGAATTTCTTTAAATACATTGGAAGAAAAATAAAAAGGAAGGAAATGACACCCATAGATTGAAAGAGAAGTTAATTGATCATGATATGTAGATCCTATCACTATTTTTAAAGAAAAAAACAACCATAAAATCTGAGAGAACTGAAAATTTGAACACTAACTGTATATTTGCCATGAAGGAGTTTCTTTTTCTTATACTAGGTGTGATAATAGTATTATATTTTTATAAACTCCTTTTCTTTTAGAGATACCTTTGAAATAGCCATGTGCAGAATGCAGTGGTATCTGAGACATTCTTCAAAATAATGTGGGAAAGTACATTAGGCATTTCAAGATGGACATAAGAAGATTAATGATTATTAATTATTGAAGCTGGGTGTTGGATACATAAGGAATCTTCATTATTTCTATGTTTGTACATGTTTGAAAATTTCCTACTACTGGGTAAAGAAAAATAAAGGAAAACGTTGGGGTCTGTCAGTTACTTAGCAGACATTGGCTTAGCATGTATTAGAAGCCAAGACTGTAAGAAGACAGCAGACAGTCATGAAATGGTCCCTGCTTTTATTAGAAAGACAACTATCAAGATTGCAAAAAAAGAAGAAGGCAGGAAGAATTAAAGATAAGAGGATACATCGCAGGCAGCAGAAAACTGAAAGCAATTAACTCTGAAATTAATAGTCTCTCTTCTACCAGTCCCAGATGATTTTACAAGTGAGCTCTTACCAAATTGTGAAAAACCTGTGCAGTCTTTTTCAGAGAATAGAAAAAGAGATCAAGCTCATTTTATGATGTTAGGCATGTTAATACTCAAATTAGATAAGAAAGAAAATCTTAGGCATTTCATCGTATTTTAAAATTTTATTTCAATGGATTTGGCGGGTCCAGGTATTTTTTGTTATATGGATGAATTGTGTAATGCTGAAATCGGGTTTCAGTGTACCTATCACCAGGATATTGTACATTATACGTGATAGGTAGATTTTTATACCTCTGTTTTTAGGGGCAAGTTATGTGGAAGCTTCTCCCTTCTTCGTTTTCAATGTCAATTATACCATTTTATGACCCATCACCAGAGTAGCGTATGTTATACACAATAGGGAGACTTTTATTAGTGTGGTATTAGGGGCACTTAAGTAGAAACCTTCCCCTTTCTAGTTTTCAATATTTATTACAACACTCTATGATGATATAAGTATAGCCCTCCTTTGGTGAGAACATGTGATGTTTGTTTATTTCTGAGATAATTTACTTAGGATAATGGTCTCCAGTTCCATCCAAGTTGCTATAAAAGACATTATTCCATTGATTTTTATGGCTAAGTAGTATTCTAACTTGTTTTTTGCCCACTTTTTGAAGAGGTTTTTTTTTTTTTTTTTTGCTGATTTGTTTGAATTCTTTACAGATTCTGTATATTAGCCCTTTATCAGATATATATTTGCAAATATTTTCTTCCATTCTGTAGGTTGTTTATTTACTCTATTAATTATTTTCTTTCCTGTGTGAAAACTTTTTAACTTACTTAAGTACTATTTATTTATTTTTGTTATTGCTGTGTTTGCTCGTGATGTCTTAGTCATAAATTCTTTTCTTAGACCGATGTCCAAAAGAGTTTTGCCCACTTTTTCTTCTAGAATATGTATGGTTTCAAGTTTTACATTTAAGTCTTTAATCTATCTTGAGTTAATTTTTGGATATGGTAAGAAACAGGGATCTAGTTTCATCCTTCTGCATGTGGTTACCCAGTTTTCCCAGCATAGTTTATTGAATAAGGCATCCTTTCCCCAGTATATGCTTGTGTCTGCTTTTTTTTGTTGTTTCTTTGTTTTTAAATTTTATTAAATCATAGCTGTGTACATTGATATGGTCATGGGGCATCATACACTAGCTTCACAGACCATTTGACAAATTTTCATCACAATAGTTAACATAGCCTTCCTGTCATTTTCCCACTTACCATGCCAAGACATTTACATTCCACATTTACTAAGTTTCACATATACCCTTGTAAGATGCCCCTCAGGTGTAATTCCACCAGTACCCCACCCACCCCCCCCCCACAACAAAACCATTAACCCCATTCCACGATTTTTGATTTGAAACTGGATTTCATTAATTTTTTTTAATAAAATCATAGATTTGTAAAATGATATGATCATGAGTCAAGATATACTAGCTTCACAGAACATTTGACACATTTTCATCACACCGGTCTACATAGCCTTCCTGGCGTTTTTTTAGTTGTTGTGCCAAGACATTTACATTCTTCA
>CAUYPK010143564.1:0-18752 GCA_963574355.1 Loris lydekkerianus
ATACTTTACTAAGAAGAATATGTTCCAGCTCCATCCATGTAAACATGAAAGAGGTAAAGTCTCCATCTTTCTTTAAGGCTGCATAATATTCCATGTTGTACATATACCACAATTTATTAATCCATTCGTGGATCGATGGGCATTTGGGCTTTTTCCATGACTTAGCAATTATAAATTGGGCTGCAATAAACATTCTGGTACAAATATCTTTGTTATCGCATTAAAATTTAAAGTACAATGAAATGAAATTTAATAATGACTGTTAGTTCACATTAAAATTTAAAGTACAATGGAATGAAATTTAATAATGACTGTTAGTTGATCCCCCTAATCATGACCGCAGCCACGGTTGGCCAACACCCCCTCCTTCTCAGGGTGCCTGAAAGGCCTGTGTCCTGGCCCCACCTGCAGCATCAAAGCCCATCGCAGAACTGACTCCCCTGGAATATCCTGAGGAAACAGCCAGACGGACACAAACGGGCTGTGAGCCTGTGTTTGGGTGTACAGGAGACAACAACTGCATGTCCCAGAGCAGAGTGTGAGCATAAAAACCCACTGTGGTGGCCAGTGCAGAGGCTCACACCTGTGGTCCTGCACTTTGGGAGGCTGAGGCGGGAGGATCCCTTGACCTCAGAAGATCGAGACCAGTCTGAGCAAGAACACAATCCCATCTCTACTAAACACAAGAAAAACTAGCTGGGTGTTGTGGCAGGTGCCTGTCATCCCAGGTACTGGGGAGGCAGAGGCAGGAAGGTCACCTGAGCCCAGGAGTTTGAGGTTGCAGTGAGCTGTGATGCCACTGCACTCCATCCATGGTGACGGAGTGAGACTCTGCCTCCAACAGACAAAACACCTGATGTGAAAAATGAGTGTGGTAAGAGTGAGCTGGCCACGGGGGTGGGTGGGTGGGTGAGCAGGTGGCAGCAGAGACGGCCGTGAGAAGAGTCACAGGTGGGTTATAAGGAGGTGGAGCACGGTGGGCAGGTTACCTCTCCCCTCCCCCAAGATGTCCAGAAAAGGGTTTTTGCAGATGTGGTAAGTTAAAGGCCTTGATCTGGGGAGATGAAGGAGGCAGGTGTGGTACTAACTTGGGAGTTGTGTTTGGAGAGGAGGGTGAACACCCAGAGGGCGGGGTGCAGGTGTGAGGAGGGCGGGGTGGGGAGCCAGGAGCGCAGGCTGGAAAGGGTGAGGAAGCGCCTTACCTGGAGCTTCAGCGAACTCACTGTCCTGCTGGTACCTCAGGTTAGCCCAGCAGGAATGGTGGGGCGCTGACACTGCTGTTTTAGGTCATTAGCTTTGCGGTGACAGGTCACAGCAGCAGGAGGCGGACACAGCAGGAGTGTGGGCGGGAGGGTGAGGCCTGGGGGCCTGGCAGCCGGACCTGCGGACACAGGGAGCAGGACTAGCAGGACAGTAGGGTGGGGACCCCTACCTGCAGCTGCAGCCCCCGGGGCAGGACTCAGGCCCCTGTGGAAACAGCCAGGCCCGCGAGGGTGCCTGGGCGTGGAGGGACAGATACCTGCACGACGGTGACGACGCCCCTGCAGGCTCCATGGCTGTGTGTCAAAGAAGGTAAGTCGGGGTGCTGGGAGGCTGAGCCCCAGCGCCTTTTAAATGCACTGTGGTTTCTGGGGATAGTGGATTGTCCTGGCAGGAGCTGGAAACAGGGGCTGGCGTTGAGGAGCGCAGGGCAGAGCTGACCACTCGGGGTTGTCGGCGGCTGTGTGGTGGGCAGGGGGCAGCCGCTGACCCCAACCTGGCACAGCCGGGCCTTCTCAGCAGGCCCCGTGAGCTGGGGGGGTAGGGGGGTAGCTGTGCAGGTGACACATCTCGACCACACAGGTGATGGTCACCCAGACAGCCCGGCTGGCAGGAGAATCGCGGGCACGCCGCTGCTGCACTCCGCCTGATCCTCTAAGCAGCAGGCTCGACTTCATCCTTTTTGTCAATAACTCCAATTCCTCTTGTGACTTTGCTGTCACCTCAGAATCCTTCCCCAGAGTCTTCCTCAGACCCCTCTCCTGAGCGGAGTCACCCTGATCATCACTGTTTCCATCCTTGGTCTGCTCTTGGGGGGGTTTCTTATTCTAGAAGCAGCGCTGGGAGGTGGGGACCACAGTGTGGGGACAATGGTGGGGGCTCAGTGCCAGGTGTGCTCAGCTGAGACGAGCCCGGCCAGGCCCGTCCTGCTCTCCCAGCCCATAACAAACATACACCTGCAGGTCCCTTCTGCTCTCATCTGCTTCTCTATAGAGCCTGCTTCCTTTTCACCTGAACTCACTGACGACTGATTTATTCTATAGTGAAAACTGTTGCCCCCTTTCCCCGATAGGTTTCCCCTCTGATTGATGCCGGGTCTCACCAAACTTAATCCTTAAAACCTACAAAGTGGGTGTCAGCTGGGAAGACGTGTTTCTCCCATTCGTACTACTCAGGTGGTTGTGAGCGAAGCTTTCAGAAAACCTAGAAAGAGGAAATGGAGCTTCTAGGGGGAAACTGGTTAATTAGGGCTAGGACTGAATTCCTTATCAGGCCGACAGGCACTAAGAAAAACGTGGTTTCATTAAAGACTTTTCTGTGGAAACTGAAAGGGAAGGCTGGTAATGGGTCCGATTCCAAAAACAGAGTTATCAGTAACGTGGAAAGATTAGAAAACTCAAACTTCACTTTCCACCATTCACTGCAAAGGACTTCCTTCTTCAAAGTAGGATGACTATTGAATAGCCATGTACGGTACTTGGAAAATGTCTATTTTTCTCTGAGTAAAATTACGTTGATCAAATGCCTGCAGATCCGGGCCCTGATGAGAGCCCGGTAGGTGGGAAGGAGGAATATACTCAGGGTTTAGTAATGTCTTTGTTTTCTGCTGCTTTTAACTGAGTACCTGAAACTGGGAGATTTACAAAGGAAACAAAGCTTCTTTCTTACAGTCATGGGGGCTGAGAAGTCCAAGGTCGAGGGGCCACATCTTAGCAGAGCTTTCCTGGTGATGGGAACTCTGAAGCGTCTCCGGGAGGGGCAGGACACCATGTGGTGAGGGCCGAGAGTCCTCTGAAGCCACAGCCCCACTCCCCTGAGCTGTCAATCCACTGTCATGAGGCCCAGCCCCCCTGGCAGAGTCACCTTATTGAGACCCAGCTCTCAGCGTCACCACATTGGGAATTAAATTTCAGCACAAGTTGTGGCGAGGACAAACATTCAAACCGTACCAAGTAACAGATTGGAATTGGACCCCAGTGCTAAATCCCAGACTTCTGGGTCTTGAGAGTAGATGCTGGTTACAGAAGCCTGGGCTCACGGGTAGTGGATCAAATCAGCAGCGGCTCTGACACCTGAAGCAGGAGTTGGCGGGAAGCCATCTGACCCCAAAAGGCTCCTGACAGGAAGTGCTGCAGGGATGTGGGTAGGTTAGGAGTTGGCCGTGGAGACCCGCGTGGTGGGCTTGTTAGTCAGGGGTGTCCAAGAAGGGCTGTAGTGTATGTAAATTACTCATGATGCCATGAAGACAAGAGTCCCTTTGATACGTGGTGTTTGCAAACTGAAGAACCAGGAAACCCAGGAGTAGTCCTCTCCACTTGACAGCCTGAAAACCAGGGGAGCTTAACTCTCACTTCAGGCCAAAGGCTGAGAACTTGGGGGCCCCTGGCACGAGGCCTGGGATCTTAAGGCGGGAGAAGTTGGAGGCTGATGTCCTAGTGTAGGAGAAGAAGGGGTTCTCGTTCCAGCAGAGAGATGGCATGTATCTGGGTGGCACCCCAAGGTGAGTAAGGACGATTCTTTAGTCAGTCCACTGTTTCAAACGTCCAGGCAAACTCAGAAACCCATTATCTGGGTATCCCTTAACCCAGATTCTACGTGTCTGGTTGATATCTACAATTAACTCTCAGGTATATCGCTTGTCAACTTGGGTACATATCTCCTTCAGTCGTGCTTAACCTCCAGATAAAGGCAACACAAGCTTGTAGCTCCTGCCTTCAGCCCAAAAGGCGCCAGAGGAGGGAAGGCGCTTTCCTTCCCCAGAGGGGAAGGAAAATCTGTAACTTAGATTCTAAATTGCAGGCTGGACATGGTGGCTCACACCTGTAATCTCAATGCTCTGGGAGGTAAGGTGGGAGGATCACTTGAGGCCAGGAGTTTGGGACCACCTTGGGCAACATAGCAAGACTACTGTCCTTACAAAATATTATCTAGGCGTGGTGATGTCAGCTTGTGGTCCCAGCTACTTGGGAAGCTGAGGCAGGAGGATCACTAGAGCCCAGGAGTTCAAGGCCGCAGTGAACTGTGATTGTACCTCTGCACCTGGGTGATAGTGAGACCCTATCTGAAGAAAAAGAAAAAATCCTAAGGTGTAAAGTCAAAATATCTTATGTTACATGATCAGGAAAAAGAGGAAAGAAAAGTTACTTGTTTAATGTATGCACATACACACACAAATGCATTCTTTACAAAATAGGGGAGAACACTCAAGACACCTGCGGTTCCTGTCTGTGAGGGGCCGCTGCTGTTGGTGACTCCTGTCTGCCATCGCCGGCCCACGCTGCCCTGCTGGCTGTGGCTCTTTGCCCAGCGGGGTCTGGCCATTCAGAGTCCTGCCTAGACTGAGCTTTGCAGTTGCCACTGACCTCAGTCACAAAGCGCGGCAGCCCTAAGAGACGGACGCCCTAAGGGGGCCCCGCCTTCCAGAGCTTTCTTCTCTCCCTGTGCAGCAGAGGTCCAACGTCCCCCTGGTGGTCTGGTGGCACAGTGATCAGCCAACACCCTAACTCCGGTCTTGGTCTGCTAACTCAAAGATGTGCGTTGCCTAAATTGGTTGGTAGGTCTTAATGTCCAGTCCGATGGAATCGGTGCTGTCCCCTGGTGGAAACATCCCTCCCCCAGAAATAAGACCTCTAATGTGACAGAGTATAAAGTCACAGCAACAGAAAGTGGAGGGTCCCTAGGGGTAAGGGTGAGTGGTGTCACTCCCATGTCCACCAGGGCCTGTGAGTCCCGAATATGGGACAAACAGCATCAAATACTGGGCGCTGATCCTAGCACACACGGCCTTCTAGGGACCTTCTGTAAGGTCCTGTCACCTCACTGCTCTGTAACTGCATCTTCAGAGGCACCTCTCGTTCCGTTAGTCCAGCTGCTTCAGATGCTAGAGACGGGGAAAGGAGTGGCTTCCACAGCCTTACCCATCACCAGACTTTGGCCTGCAGTGAGCTTTCTGGTCTGTAAGTCCATGGACGGTAGTTTTGGCAGAAACAATGAGTGCAGAGTAGGAATTCCATATCCAAAGTGTCTATTCCATAAAGGACAAAATACTGCACCTTCCTTGGTGGAGTGTTCCCAAACTGCTACTGGGCAGCCCGAGGAGTGGTACCCTGGAGCTTAGCATTGGCCTCTGTTGCTGGCATGCTGGGCACTGGGCAGTGGCTGCAGCCAGGTCAGCCTTGGTGAGTGGACGTCCATCCATGTTGCTGGCTCAGTTCATGTTGTTGTCCTCAGAACTAGATGCTCAGAGACTCAGAGATAAGCACTGCGCACAGAATGATTATTATGAGAGGGAGACCAAGGCTCACTCAGGCCTGTGGGGACTTCCCACATTTATTGGGTGTTTTTATCCACAGTACTAGTCAAAAGAAAAAAAAAAAAAAAGGTATAGAAATAGAAAAAGGAACATATAATGGTGAAATCATAAAGACGGCTAAGAAATTCTTTGTTCAGCACACATGCTGCTAGACACATACATAGTTCTAAATCGAGAACGCTTTGCTCAACACTTTGCTGAAGGTTTAACCACAACGGCTTCTAGCTGTCTTGTCCTTGATTGATTAGTTCCCTAAAACTTAGGAAAGAATAGTTTGCTAAAAGGAGAATAGAGCAGCGCACGTCTTCCCGTAACTCCCGCAGGTGCCCAGCCCGCGGCTGCAACCTTGCAAAGCCCTCCGGTAACTTCCCTTTCTGTGAACATTTATCTGATTGTTCTTACTAGCCCAGGCATGGCCACAAAGAAAGAAGTCTTTCCATCTTAGGGCAACGTTCCTCGGGGAGCACAACGTTCCTCAGGGATTGTCAACCCATGTCACTTGCTTTGGTTGGGGGGCCAGTACCTCTCCAAGTTCATGCACAACCCCCCTGTTGGCCACCAGGGCCACTTTGCTCATGAGCCATTGGGCGGTGACAAGGGTAGCTGGGGGGAGAGGCTGGCTGGTGTCCACAGAACCACCAGAGCTCACTGCAGCCTTGAGCTCCTGGACTCAAGTGATTCTCCTGCCTCAGCCAAGTAGATGGGACCACAGGTGTGTGGCAACACACCCAGCTAATTTTTGTTTCTTAGAGTCTCACTTTATTGCCAAGGCTGGTTTCGAACTTCTGACTCAGGAGATCCTCCCACTTCAGTCTCCCAAGTGTTGGGATTACAGATGTGAGCTAACGTCCCCAGCCCCAGTCTTGCTCTGCTGAGGTCAGTCTTGGTGAGCATTCACATGGGAGGCAGGTATCTTCCCATTTTGTACCCACTCAGAAGTACACCCACTTCCCCAAATTTCATCACCAGTCTCCAGTAGTGACCAGTAACAGCCAGGGCTCGTTCTCAGAGGGAAAGTAGGTGTCTGGCAATGGTGGCAGGGCTGGCCCCAAACTCCTGAAGGCCGAGCTACAGTTCATCTATGTGGTCCTAACAGGTTCCAAGCATAACTCCCGTCTTCCACTGACACCTCAGGACTGCTGGGCTATGTGGCCTGAGTAGCAAAGTGGCCAGCACAGTGGACGGGACCTGCTGCAGGACTTCTCTGGGCCACTCAGAATGGCAGCTGTCTGGATGACTTGGTGAATGAGCCAGTGGGGAGGCGCTGCTTGCAAATGCAGACAGGTCTGCTGGGTGCTGAACCCCCTTCCCCGCTGTAGGTGGGGCCAGACCAGTGACTTGTCCACCTCAGTAGGAAGGGGTGTCTCAGCACATCCCCGGTGCTGGGCCCTTAAACTTCAGCTGGATTAGTTCCCATCCTCGGACTCGAGATGTCTGAACATGTCTGGGAGAGCTGCTCCTTGCCCCCAGGTCCAGTCAGCAAAGCGTCATCAGGGTAAGGGCCACCTGTCTCTTTGGGAAACTCTAGGAAAAAGATTGGCGGCTTTGATTCTCAGAAGTTGCTGGGGGCTTTCTTCAAAGGGTTCTGGGCCTGTAAACTGGCTCAAGTCTGGAAATGGGTTGAGGGGCCTTGATTCTGTGCTTATAATTCCAGTGACACTTTTGTTCATGTGACCTGGAGATTTCTGCTTACCCAGATCGAGTAAGAATTTAGAACCTGCCTCTGTATTGTCCTTCCAGGACACCATGACTGGGCAGCCAGCAGGTCTGTGAGTCAAAGCGCTCTGAAGGTGGCTTTGCTGCCATCCCTGTGGCAGCCATGCCCACCTGCCTGGGTGGCTGAGGGCTGCCACCTGGCCCTGCACCCTGGACAATTAGTCCCATAGCATTTAAGTTCCCCACCTGAGACACTGTAGCTCTGGCTGTAGGTCAGGTGTGGGCTGCAGATAAGAGCAGCCGGAGCTCCATGAACACACCGGGCCCCTTGGCTCTGTTTCTCACAGTACTGGACAGAGGCTCACCTCCTGGACCCTCTCTGTGGGGGTGAGTAGGTCTTAAATCAGCCTTCTCATTCCTGTCTCCTGAAGCCTCTTACTGCCTCTGCTGAGTTACACCAAGGGAGACCTGGTTTTTCGAGCATGTTTTCCACACCATCTTTTGATCGTGCCCCAGCCAGCCACTTACAGCCCTTTCTAAACCTCCACATGTGACAAGAACTCTCGGTGGTGGGCCCATGTCAACAAATTGACCTGGTTTGACAGTCCGTTCCTTTCCCCCTTATTCCGCTGCTCATCCCACATTCCCCCCGGACTTCTTGTGTAAGTAAGAAAACTCAAGCAGTTTTGGAGTACCTGCACGCCTCCCAGGCTAGGATCTGCACCTCACCATTTGAGGCCTGCGGGACTTGAGTCCAGTTACAGGTCAAGAAGCAGAGAGGGCAGAGAGGGTGTGTCCAGAGAGAATCAGCTGTCTGCTCACGGCTGCCCCAGGGGCCCATCGCTGATTCCTCAGGCCATGGAAGAAGGTTAACCCTTCAGACAGGTGGAGAGGCCGCCTCTGTGGGGCAGAAGGCCACCTGAGCTGGCAGGACAAATAGAGGCAGACAGACCTCATCAGAATTTAGGAGCCCAGCGTCTCCAGCTTCATCAGGGTCCTCCTGTATGTTCCATTCCAAATGACAGGATTTTACTCTTTCCCAATGAATGCCCTCATTTATTTCATTTTTAATTGAAAAATTACATTAATGGGGAACACTGTGATGTTGTATATATACAATGTGAATAAATCAATCTAACACATCTCTTATTTTTGTGGTGAGACTTGAAATTTACACTCAGCAATTTTGAAATATCCATTATTTCTAACAGTCACCTGCTATGCAGATCTCAAAGATGTATTCCTCCTCCCAAGACTCTGCCCTCTGACTGTGACTTTTCTATTCCTTCCCCTTCCGTCTCCTGACCCAGCATCAACTTACAACCTTTCTATTCTTGACGGAGTTTGGCTTTTTTGATGGCATACAGAGGGTGTCACAAGCATGTATATGCATTTTAAAAAATGAAAAACCATATTAAAATTGTAATACTCAATATAGACTGAAAACATTTGTTATCTTGTGAATGATATCTTGTATTTCTTGTAATCGCAGAATTCAAACCTGGGCTGGAGAATGACAACTTTAATACAGTTTTGTCTTTTCTTAAAATGTGTACGCACTCTGGGTGCCCCTGTCTGTAGGTGGGTCCTGCAGTATTTGTCTTTCTAAGCCTGGCTTATTTTACTCAGCTTACTGTTCTCCAGGCTCATCCATGTTGCTGCAAATGACAGAATTTTCTTCTTTCTTAAAGCTGAATGGTGTTCCACTTTGCCTAAAGCATATTTTCTTCCCCCGCCCACCCTTCAGAGCTCAGCTGGACTCCTCTTGGCTATAGTGACTGCTGCCCTGGATGTGGGATGAGATGTCTCCTTGACGTACCAAATTTAATTCCCTGGGCTATACACCCAGAGCTGGGATTGCTGGGTCATACGGAAGCTCTATTTTTAGGTGTTTTAGGAACCTCCACACCACTTTCCGTAATGGCTGCACAGACCTACATTCCCACCAGCAGCACAGAGGGCTGCCCTCTCGCTAAGTCCCCAGCAAAGTCTCTCCCGTCTTTTTGATAACGGCCTTTAACAGGCACGAGGGAGAATCCCCTCGTGGTTTTAGTTCCCAGCCCCGGAGCTGGGTGATGCTGAGCGTCCGCCCCGGACCTGTTGGACGTTTGCATTTGGACGCGGCTGGGCTGCTTGAATGGGGCTTCCTTCCGGCTCCTGAGCGCTGGAGCCCCGGGAGCAGCGCGGTCCGTCGCGGCGTTTCTCTCTCCCAGGGTCCCTGTGCCCGCCGTCTCTTCGCTGTGCAGCGTTTTACTTTCACGCCATCCCATCTGACTTTGTTGTCCGCGACGTGGCTGCCTAGACCCCCACTGTGGAGTTTTGCCTTGTGCTTCCTTTCAGAGTTTCGGCATCCTCCGTCAGCCTGGGATCTGTGTGTGTGGTGGGAGGCGAAGACCCGTCTCCCTCTGCTGGGGCCGTCGGGTTTTCCTGACTGTGCTTACGGAAGACGCTGTTCCCGGCTGTGTGTTCTGCGCGCTTCTACCAAGTCAGCCCTCTGGGCTTGTTTCTGGACACTCCATCCTGCATTGTGGGCGGTCTCCGTACCCAGGCTGCGCCCGCACGTTGGGACGTCAGGGAGTGTGACGCCCCCAGGCTGCGCCCATATGTTGTGACGTCAGGGAGTGTGACGCCCCCAGGCTGCACTGTAAGTTGTGATGTCAGGGAGTGTGACGCCCCCAGGCTGCGCCTGTAAGTTGTGATGTCAGGGAGTGTGACACCCCCAGCTCTGCACTCTGTGCTCAAGATCGCTTTGGCCATTTGGGGTCTGTTTGTGGCTCTGTACACACTTTAGGATATTTTCCCCTACTTTTGTGAGAAATATCATTGGAATTTAAATAGGGATTGCACTGAGTCTGTAAAACTATATTGACATCTTAAAATCTTCCAATATATGAACATGCAGTATCTATTTGTGTTTTCTTCCATTTTTTTGATATTTTAGTTTTCACTATACAGGACTTTAACCTCCTTGGTTAAATTTATACCTATTTTTGTTGTCACTGTTGCTACTCACATTTTCACTCTAACAGTAGGCACCGGGAGATGGAGAACTCCTGGTGTCTGGCTCACAGCAGCCTCAGGCTCCTGTGCTCAAGGATCCTCCCGTCTCAGCCTCCGGAGTAGCTGGGACCTAGCTGGTAGGTCTTATTCATTCTGTTTCTCTGGGGAACCCTAATACTGCTGGGTGGTGGTTCTAGAGCAGTGATTTTCAACCAGTGTGAGACCCTCTCACGGCGCTCTAGCTTGGGTGGCTGAGTGAGAATCTGTCTCCAAAACAAAAAAAAAGAGAGAGAGATGGATGGATAAGAGAAATTTTTATGTGGGAATCTGCGCATGTGCTTAGAGGCTGAGATGCCCCTGCAAGCTGGAGGGCAGGGAAACTGTGTGTAGCTCCACCCACGGCCTACGGCCAAGAAACTGGGGCAAGTGTGGAGTTTGAAAGCCGTACCTGGGGCTCTGATGTCCTGGGGCAGGAGAAGACGAGGCTCGCTTCAGAAGAAAGACTACACTCACCTTTCTTCTGCCTCTTTGTTCCATCTGGGCCCTCGAACCTTTGGATGGTGCTCACCTGCAGGGCTATGGTCCTCCTGCAGTCCCTCCTGAAGCCAACCTCATGGACTCACCCAGAAATGACTTTACTGCTACCTGAGTACTTAAACCAGTCAAGCTGACACCTAAAATTAACTGTCACGGTGGGAGAGGGTCCATCATTCCTGGAGCTCACATCTTTACAAATCCCTCCTGCTCAACACAGCCTGACCCTCTTTGGGGTTGTCTCCCTGCCCCAATGGGGCATGGCTGTTTCACGCAGCTTGATGATACTTTTGGACCTTTAATCTGTGAACAGAAGGCCTGCCACCTTATACCACAATGAACACACAATCCCCGTCCAAACAGGATGTACTTTTTCTGTAAGGAACTGTTTGATGTGGACATCATCCTGTTGTGGACTGGCCATGTCTGTGTTTGGGACGGATGGCTCATTCACATAAAAAACACACAACACACTAGAATAACCAAAATGTCATTTATATAATTTAGAATTTCTTTCATGTAAAAAAAAAATAGCAAACTTTAATGCTTTTATTATCCTTTTAGAAAAGGAACGTTACAAAATGCTGGACATTAAAACAATTGCATTTCTCATATTTAACAACTTCCATATCTCACATTTGCTGCCCCTAATATCACCAAGATCTAGTTTACCTGTTCCTTTGTCAAGTATTTTACTTTGTAATTATCACCTCAGAACTACACTTACTGGCAGGTGGTTCCTGTGCACTGAGAAAATGGCTGGTCCCGACTGAGGTGCTTGAACCTGAGATACTTCAATGACCTAACTGTGAAAAATGCAAACACTCAATTTGTGTATAGATACTAAAATTTTAGGTACATTAGGTCATATAACTATATTATCAAAATTCTTTTCAACTGTTTCTTACCTCTTTAGACGTAGCTAGTAGAAAATTGAAAACTTGGTAGCTCATCAGACTTTCATCAGATGTTGTCGGGCTAGAACATGTGGAAACAAAGCAGAACCTTGACTTTATCCAAAAACCTGCTGTCTGCTTTTGGAAATGGGATTGTAAAATAAAATAAACCAGCTATTTGTATGCATATTTGTAATTTTTTTAATCTGTCACTTTTAAAGTAAAACATACATGTTGTGATATTCGGTGTAATTTTAAAGTTATAAAAAAGTTATATAAAATTGAGATTTAAGAGATGCAGCTTGAAAGTTTTAAAATTGGATGAATCAGATTCCCCTACTGGCTTGGTGCCTGTAGCTCAGCAGTTAGGGCGCCGGCCACGTACACTGGAGGTGGCAGTTTCAAATCCAGCCTGGGCCTGCCAAACAACAATGACAACTACAACAAAAAATAGCCGGGCATTGTGGTGGGCACCTGTAGTCCCAGCTACTTGGGAGGCTGAGGCAAGAGAATTGCTTAAGCCCAAGAGTTTGAGGTTGCTGTGAGCTGTGACTCCATGGCACTCTACCGAGGGCGACATAGTGAGACTCTGTCTAAAAAAACAAACAACAAAAAAATTCCCCTACTGCTTGTGAAATTACTTTTCATCTTCCATCAGGTCTAAAAATGAGCCACCTATAGGAAGCAGCAGAAAGTGGGGAGAAAAGGGAACCCAGTGTTCACCTGCACAGGAGCTACAGCTGTCGGCTATGTCACGGGGTCACTAGGACACCTCCCTCCCAGTCCACTGTCCACAGCACTGCACGTTCCTCTGCCCGCTTCTCTGAGAAGGAGGATCAAATTACCAGCACAGGCCTGGAGCCAGGGGGAAAGTAACAGGATAGGCCTGGTCAGAAAAGGACAGGGCCAAGTACAGGTAATTTCCTCCTTTCCCCTTGTAGCACACAAATGAGGCCTCCTATGGTGAATCTTACTAGTTATAGTCATCTGACATACAGAAACCTGCCAACAAGTCATCTTGTGATTGGCTAGTGACTTTTACTAAAATATACCATGATGCCATTTTATCGTATTGGTTAAGCCCAATTTATTTGGAAATGCCTTAAGTCTGCTTTCTGGTGACATGCTGGAACCTCGTGCCGGCAGCATGATCCACTGCCAGGCCCTTCCTGGAGGTCAGTGCAACGGGCTCCTCTCGTACTCAGGGGCGCTCAGGTCCTCGGTGAGGGCGGCAGGCACCACCACGCCCTGCCGCTGCAGCTCCCGCAGCACATCCAGAATGGAGTCCAGCTCCACACGGAACTGGTCCACCTCTCGGTTCTTCAGCTGTGCGAGTCTTTTCCATTTCTCAACTTCTCTGTTTTGTTCAGTTTCTACTGCCTGCTGCGTGTGCTGAATTATCTGCAGATACAAAGACCCACACGCTGTTATGGGTCATGGGGGGCTGAGGACAATTAACCTCAAGGAGCAGAAGTGGGACAATGCGAAGCAAGGGAACTGGGGCCCCTTTGGGTCCAGGGATACCTCATGTCTGCAGAGCACCGGGGCTTCTGCCCGACGGGACAGACTGGCTGGCTACTATGCCAGTTAATTCACATGTTGAAGCCCTGACCCCTGGTGTGGCTATATGTGGAGTAAGGAAGTAATTAGTGAAGTATGTTTCACAAGTAATTAACAATGTCATAAGGGTGGGGCCCTGATCTCAGAAGGTAGAGACCAGCCTAAGAAAGAGCAAGACCCATTCTCTAAAAAACAGCCAGGCATTGTGGCCGGCACCACATCACTGATCTGATAACATCAGTGTCCTCACGGGAGATATCAGGAAGATCTCCCACCTTTGGGCTCCTGCTCTGAGAATTGATGTGAATGTGGCCCACTGCAGGCCAGGAAGACCACCTGCCAGAAATGAAATTCACCAGGACTTTGATCTTGGACTTCTGGCTTCCAGAATTAGGGGAAAATATCTGTTTTAGCCCCAATCAGTGATATTTTCTTATTGCAGCCCAAACTTCAGCACCAAGGCAAGTGCCTAAAAATACACATGTCCTTACATCTGCTTTTTAATTTCTATTTATGTTGGTAATTCAGTTTAATGATAATATTACTACTACTAGGCCTATAATACTTTAAATAATATTTATTTACTTTTTTTTTTCTCGAGACAGTCTCACTTTGGTGCCCTTGGTAGAGTGCCGTGGTAGCTCAGCTCACAGCAACTTCATCAAGGGATCCCCTTGTCCCAGCCTCCCAAGGAGGTGGGACTAGAGGTGCCAGCCACAATGCCTGGCTATTTTTAGAGACAGGATCTTACTCTTGCTCAGGCTTGTTTCCAACTCCTGAGCTCAAGTGGTTCACTCACCTCAGCCTCCTCAAAGTTTTGGGATTATAGGAGTAAGATTAAATAAAATTTCAATATAAATTTCTCATAGACATTTATTGAACTGACTTGGATATGAAACATAACTCACATGCCCTGTTCCCAGGGTAAGATGCCTAATTCTTCAGATGGTCATCAATAATTAAGAATATGGCAAAATTTCTTCCTTTCTAGATCTAAGGGTAAGCAATCACATATTTGAGCTATAAAGTCTTATTTTCCTTGTACAGACTACACATACAGGTGGGTGTGAGTCACTAGGGATGACAACACTGCACTGACAGGTGGTGTGAATCACTGGGGATGACCACACTGCATTGACCCGTGAGTGTGAGTCATTGGGATGACCACACTGCACTGACAGGTGGTGTGAGTCACTGGGGATGACCACGCTGCACTGACCTGTGGGTGAGAGTCACTGGGGATGACCACACTGCACTGACCTGTGGGTGTGAGTCACTGGGGATGACCACGCTGCACTGACCCGTGGGTGTGAGTCACTGGGGATGACCACGCTGCACTGACCCGTGGGTGTGAGTCACTGGGGATGTCCACGCTGCATTGACCCGTGGGTGTGAGTCACTGGGGATGACCACGCTGCACTGACAGGAGGTGTGAGTCACTGGGGATGACCACGCTGCACTGACCCGTGGGTGTGAGTCACTGGGGATGCCCACGCTGCACTGACCCGTGGGTGTGAGTCACTGGGGATGACCACGGTGCACTGACCCGTGGGTGTGAGTCACTGGGGATGACCACGGTGCACTGACCCGTGGGTGTGAGTCAGTGGGGATGACCACGGTGCACTGACCTGCTGGAGTTCTTGTTCTCTTTGCTCGTGTCTCTTTTCCATCTGTTCGATTTTCTTTTCTAAGTCCATGAAATGCTTCATCTCTGGAGTATGGTTTTCTTTGGCTTTTTTTAATTCTTCTAAGAGTTTTGTGACCTAAAATTGAAGTATGACATAAGTGGAAAACTATGATCAGTAGGAAATAAATAATTTTTTTAACAGGTAATCCTGAAAACCATGATTATCTGTACCAAACGTCCCTAGATTAGTGGCATCTCTTTTGGATTGTTAGTTAACAGTGTTCAATCACAAGTGACGATGTGTCCTAGCTTCTCTGAGTGGACCTCAGGGTTACAGGTGAACGGACCACCCACCCACCTACCTGCTCCCTTCCACCTGTGCCAGTCTGGGGTGGGGCTCAAAATACAGCTGGCATTTTCTTTAAGGCACTCAGCTTTGCTAGCAGGTATTTAAAAAGGTTATTACTTTAAGGGTAAAAAAAAACACACGTAAAGCACCCAACACAGTAGAACAGTATTCCCCAACCTTTTTGGCACCAGGGATCGTTTTCATGGAAGACAAATTTTCCACAGAGCAGAAATGGGTATTAGATTCTCATAAAGGAGTGCAGCTCGGATCCCCCAAGTGCACACTTTGACGTTGGGGCTCCAGCTCTGGTGAGAACCTAAAGCTGCTACTGGTGATGAGGTGGAGGTTGTGAGTGATATGGAGTGGCTGTGAGTCAGAGGAAGCTTTGCTGGCTTGCCAGAGGGTCACCGCCTGCTGTGCGGCCCGGCTCCTGACAGGCTGTGGACTGGTCTGCAGCCCGGGCCGGGCCCACGGCAGTACACACCCAGTGCACAGAGCTCAGTTAATATCCATGTATCTTTTGGAGGGGATTTGAGAGAATTTTATACTTGCATACTGGGCTTAGTGAAAAAATTAATTTCATTTTCTTTATACCGTATCACCTTGAAAAGAAATTCCATCAGGAATCATGTTTTGCTAAATTGTTAACATCACCTAACTTGAGGACATGGGCTGTGGGGTTCCCAAGACAGCTGTGTCTGGGCCAAGTCTTAAAGAACACGTAGCAGGGGCAGGGCCTGTGGCTCAGTGGGTAGGGAGCTGGCCCCATATACCGAGGGTGGCGGGTCCCGAGGGTGGCGGGTCCCAAGCCAGCCCCGGACAAACTGCAACAAAATAACAGCTGGGCATTGTGGCGGGCCCCTGTAGTCCCAGCTGCTCGGGAGGCTGAGGCAGGAGAATCACCTAAGCCCAGAAGTTGGAGGTTGCTGTGAGCTGTGACGTCATAGCACTCTACCGAGGGTGATAGAGTGAGACTCTGTCTCTAAAAAAAACAGAACATGTGGCAGAGTCACAGCGTGATCACGTCCTGTGGGCTTCAGCGTTCTGTGCACGACTGGGCCCCTCTCAACTTCCTTGGTTCAATATTCACTATTTTGTTTCTTTTAACATAATTTTTAGTCATCACCATTTTACTAATAACATGTTATCCCCTGAGCTTGACAGACTGTCCTGTTGCAGTCTGCACAGTTCTCTGGCCAATGGTGACATTGCCGTGACGTTCCACATTTGAAATATTTAGAATACCTCTCATTTAATTTGCATTTTCACTTTTACTCAACTAATTTAAAGTAGGAATGCTTTTATTATCATCATTGTTATTAGGTAACTCTGTTTCCATGCAAAACATGGTTGAATTGTTAATTTTATCCATTTTCATTTGCTTGTTTTTTGAGCAGTTAGACAACGAATATAAGTTCTAATAAAATTACCTATATACTCGAGTATAAGCCGAGTTTTTTTGGCACAAAATTTGTGCCGAGTTCAGGTTTTTCGGCACAAATTTTGTGCCGAAAAAACTCGGCTTATACTCGAGTATATACGGTAAGTGAGGCAGCATGTGTGAAGTGTTTAGCACAGTGCCCAGTATGTGGACCATTATGAAAGTTGTAAGATAGATGAAAAGCAAGAAATGTACAATTCGTACAGCTGTAAACAAATTAAAGTCTCCCAGCAATGCTGCTGAGTTCAATGTGCCCAGGTGAGTCACGAGAATGCTGCTGCTGTGTTTCTTGGGAGTGGAATCGTGGACCGTAACACGGTGTCTGAAGACTTCCGTAGTGACCCATGTATTACAAAAGGTAGATTTTTCTGAAAACCTACCATTTTTATTATTTCTAGGATCTCTTTATTCTACAAAGTGTGAAAAACCAGAGAAACCTGTATATTTATTCTCTACCATTTATTATCCAAGGATTTATTAAATCACACAAGTAAAACAGACCTAATTGCATTATGAAAAGATCAGTGTAGAGACACTGTAATCATGCAACTGTCTATTTCTTCAGTCTTGTTCTTGCAGTGTTTTAGCAAGGGTAGTTTGCCCCCGTCACTGACATTCTTACTGGGACCCTCCCTGAGGCCCTGCAGGTTCTCAGCCCTTCCTTCCAGGCCGCCCACCTGCCAGAGCTCCAGGCGAGGCTCAGCTGCCTCCAGCGTCTCCAAACCTGCTGGACAGGGGCTGCTCTCACTTCTCAGAAGACTCTGTCCTGCGGTGCTGTTATCCAGTGTCTGAAAATAGCTGTTTCATACACTTCTCCTAATTCTCTGATTGTTTAATGAACCGAGGCGAATCTGTCCCTTTTATTCCAAATGACCACAAGTGAAAGCACAGTATACGTTTTAAATCAAAGATAAGTTGTGTTACAGTTTTGATTGGTTGTTTTTAAAATAACTTAAGAGTCATAAAACAGTGATGATTTAGAAGTTTTCAGCATAGTTAAATATCTCAGCGTTACTGCAGAGTAAACCGTCTCCCACTCGGCACGGTCATCATGGAAGTCTGAAAGGGCTTTTCTGCCTTTGTTGCCTAAAATGCTCTCAAACCTCAGCCCTGTGAAGTCTCATCTGGTGCGATGGGGCGAGTCTCACATGAGCCCAGTGCACCTGCTTTCACCCCTGCTGGCTCAGGCATGGCCCCCCACTGCTGCTTCCAGCACTCTGGTGAAGTTAATCTCGTGTTTTAGTGCTCATCACAGATTTTCAAACTTACTACTTCCACTTTTAACTGACTGCAGAAATTTTCAAGTTTGTTTCCTATATCTTAAAGCTATAAAGAAAGGACTTACATCTTTATTAAGATTCTGTAAGACAACCAGAGAGTTGCTTACTATTTTCATATTTTGCAGTTGGTATACGCATTTTACTCATCACAGATTCTTTTCCATTAGTGGGGTTTTATTTTGTTTTTCAATCTGTATAAATATTTTATAAAAACCGTTTAAGGCTGACCTATAGGCTCAGTGACTGCTGTGGCCTTGTCATAAAAATTATCAAAATTCTCATTGTAACTTATCAGCCAGCCCCTGCGTGCCGTGTGCTGACACAGCCAGCCCCTGCGTGCCGTGTGCTGACACAGCCAGCCCCTGCGTGCCGTGTGCTGACACAGCCAGCTCCTGTGTCCGCGTGTGCTGACACAGCCAGCCCCTGAGTACCGTGTGCTGACACAGCCAGCCCCTGAGTGCCGTGTGCTGACACAGCCAGCCCCTGCGTGCCGTGTGTGCTGATACAGCCAGCCCCTGAGTCCTGTGTGCTGACACAGCCAGCTCCTGTGTCCGCGTGTGCTGACACAGCCAGCCCCTGCGTGCCGTGTGCTGACACAGCCAGTCCCTGAGTCCCGTGTGCTGACACAGCCAGCGCCTGTGTCCGCGTGTGCTGATACAGCCAGCCCCTGAGTGCTGTGTGCTGACACAGCCAGCCCCTGCGTGCCGTGTGCTGACACAGCCAGCCCCTGCATGCCGTGTGCTGACACAGCCAGCTCCAGTCTCAGCGTGTGGTGCGACACCCAGCACCTGCGTGCCGTGTGCTGAGGCCGGCCGCGCCTGCGTGCCGTGGGGGGGG
>CAUYPK010143570.1:0-55883 GCA_963574355.1 Loris lydekkerianus
GGCAATTGAAGCAGCTTCAAAAATACACTATTGGGACTTGATCAAACTAAAAAGCTTCTGCACAGCCAAGAACACAGTAAGTAAAGCAAGCAAACAGCCCTCAGAATGGGAGAAGATATTTGCAGGTTATGTCTCTGACAAGGGTTTAATAACCAGAATCCACAGAGGACTCAAACACATTAGCAAGAAAAGAACAAGAGATCCCATTGCAGGCTGGGCAAGGGATTTGAAGAGAAATTTCTCTGAAGAAGACAGGTGAATGGCCTTCAGTCATATGAAAAAATTCTCATCATCTTTAATCATTAGAGAAATGCAAGTCAAAACTACTTTGAGATATCATCTAACTCTGGTGAGACTGGCCTATATCACAAAATCCCAAGACCAGAGATGCTTGCGAGGATGTGGAGAAAAGGGAACACTTTTGCACTGCTGGTGGGAATGCAAATTAATACATTCCTTTTGGAGAGATATATGGAGAACACTTAGAGATCTAAAAGTAGATCTGCCATTCAATCCTGTAATTCCTCTACTGGGCATCTACCCAGAAGACCAAAAATCACATCATAACAAAGACATTTGTTCCACAATGTTCATTGCAGCCCAATTCACAATTGCTAAGTCATGGAAAAAGCCCAAGTGCCCATCGATCCACGAATGGATTAATAAATTGTGGTATATGTACACCATGGACTATTATGCAGCCTTAAAGAAAGAAGGACTCTTTCATGTTTATATGGATGGAGCTGGAACATATTCTTCTTAGTAAAGTATCTCAAGAATGGAAGAAAAAGTACCCAATGTACTCAGCCCTACTATGAAACTAATTTAGGGCTTTCACATGAAAGCTATGACCCAGTTACAACCTAAGAATAAGAGGAAGGGGTAAAAGGAGGGGAGGGAGGGTGGAAGAGGGTGGAGGAAGGGGGATTGGTGGGATTACACCTGTGGCACATCTTACAAGGGTATATGTGAAATTTGGTAGATGTGGAATGTAGATGTCTTGACACAATAACTGGTGGAATGCCAGGAAGGGTGTGTTGACCAGTGGGATGAAAATGTGTCAAACGGTCTATGAAACTAGTGTATGATGCCCCATGATCATATCAATGTACACAGCTATGATTTAATAAAAAAAAAAAAAAGAAAGAAAGAAAGATGAAAAGAAATAAGAAATGGAGGTTAAGGAGAAAAAGGCAAAGAAGAAAAGAGAGCTGGCAAATAAGAAGCCTGGAAGAATAAATAGCAAGGAGCTGGATGGAAAGCTTGCACGAAGCAGGCCCATGAGGGATAAAGGTAGGAATGTAGTCAATAGAAAGAAGAAGAAGTAGCTGTAAAATTCAAAGTCAAATTGCAACTGTTTATGGGAGAGCTATTCAGAAAATTGTAAAACATGCTAAATTAACACAAACTGATTTTTCTGATTGAATTGCTTTTCCGTTGCTATGTAATAAATTACTACAGAGTTAGCAGATTAAACAACATGCATTCATGAGCTCACAATTTCTGTGAGTCAGCACAGCTCACTGGGTCCTCTGCTCAGCCTCTCACATGCTGCAATCAAAGAGTTGGGCTACACCCACATCTGGAGGTTTGACTGTGGAAAAATGTGCTCCCAAACTCATTCCGTTTCTTGACTTAGTTCATTTCCATGCAGCTACATGGTTGAAGTGTCTTTTGTTGCTGGCTGTTATCCTAGGGGTGCTCTCTGTTTCTAGAGGCTGCTTGGAGTTCCTTACCATCTGGCCTTCACTGTAGGCTCTCTTACAACCTGGCAGCTTATTTCTTCATGTCAGCAATGGAGAAATGTCTCTCTTCAGTCTGCTAAGATGGGATGACATGTATATGTATAATGTAACATAATCAACAGAGAAACATCCCATCCAATTTTCATATCCTATTATTCTAGAAGCAAGTCATGGGTCCAGCCTATACTCGGTGAAAAGTGCTGTGATAAACTGATAATATTTCAATGTACTAGACATTGGTCAATAAAATTTCATAACTATGTAATTACCTTAGTTAAGGATAAGTTTATGCATGAGAAAATGAAGAATCACACTACGGCCCATAAACTTGGTCAAAAGTATTGTATGCTGTCATCAGTTGTACTAGTACATTGTTTTGTACCTTATATGAGAACAATGTATATAGAGAAGTATCATCCTTACGCTTATATGAGGGCCAGGAGCAATGGCTCACACCTGCAGTCCTAGCACTCTTGGAGGCCTAGGTGGGTAGATTGCTTGAGCTCATGAATTCGAGACCAGCCTGATAAAGAATAAGATCCTGCCTCTAAAAGACAGCCATGTGTTCTGACAGGCTTTTATAGTCCTAGCTCCTTGGGAGCTAAGGCAAGAGGATCACTTGAGCCCAAGAGTTTGAGGCTGCTATGAGCTATGATGCCACGGTGCTCTACCTAGGTCAATAAACTGAGACTCTGTTTAAAAAAAAAAAAAAAAAAAAAAAAAAAAAATATATATATATATATATATATATATATATATAAATTTTTAATTAATTTGGACCAAGTTATGCACAACTTAGAAAAACTTAGAAAAATATAAGCTCTTTATTATTTTTATTGGATTTCTTCTTCTTTGGATCATTTACTATTATGGTGCAACTAATATACTTAAAAATTCAACAAAATATGGCTTAAGATAATTCATAATTATACTTTACCAAAGGGATGTCATTTCATTAAAAGCAATGTCATGCACATGCACACACAAAAGTCAATAGCAAATAATAGATTTCTTTTTCCAAAACCATGGTATTCAAGTGTAGTTCCCAGATCAGTAGTAACAATATGACATTGGAAATACTTAAAAATGCAAATTCTCTGGTTCTACCCTAAGCCCATTGAATGAGAAACTCTGAAAACGAACCCAGCAATCTGTAGTTTAACAAGTCTTCCAGGTGATTCTAAAGTATAGTTAATTTTGGCAATCACTACTTTAAGAGATCCTTAACTTAAGGGTTAGTTGTAAATGGTTGTATTTGTTCTATTCCTGTTCATTCAAAATTGAATTAGAAATTATATTTTTAAGTATTTTTAAAAAGACAATATAATTAAATAACTTCTAAAAAACCAACTTATCCATATCTATTATAAATTCCTAATCTCAAGCCAACAACAGACATGTGTAAGACCTCAAAGCATAGGCAACCAAAGCAAAAATAGATAACTGGATGACATATACTGTGTGTCACATATGCTATTTATAGCCACAGATTGGAAAATTACTCAATGAACAGAGTTTATGCAATTCTGAATCAAGTGTTTTTTTCTTTTTAGTGGTTTATCTACAGTGACTGAGTCTCCCTGTTCTCGTCCCACCCGATCCACAGCTGCCTGAAGCTCCAAAGTACAGAGACAGCAATCAAACTAAAGGGCACTGTGACTGCTCTTAAAACAGTTACTAGGAAATAAACTTTTATCATTTTCCAGGTCTCGGTGTTCCTCCATGGTGGAACAAGCTGGGATAATCGTACACCACATGACTCAGTAACTGTACAGGTTATGACTGGAGTCAGCAGCAGGGGAAACAGGAGACCTGAGATACGATGAACTCTTTTGAGAGGGCAGGTCAAAGTCCTGTACCTATCTCAACTTCCTTTGTTACTGTTTCTCCCTTATCTGTGGAACAAACTCCTCCTGGGGTGAAACAATTAGTACACATGTGGTTTTCTTTTCTTTTCTATTTTCTTTTCTTTTCTTTTCTTCTTTTTCTTTTCTTTCTTTCTTGTTTTTTTTTTTTTTTTTTGCAGTTTTTGGCCAGGGCTAGGTTTGAACCTGCCACCTCTAGCATATGGGGCCAGCACCCTACTCCTTTGAGCCACAGGTGCCACCCACACATGTGGTTTTCTTTACCTCTAAAAACTGTTTTTTGGGTTGTTTTTTTTTGTAGAGACAGAGTCTCACTTTATTGCCCTTGGTAGAGTGCTGTGCCATCACAGCTCACAGCAACCTCCAGCTCCTGGGCTTAGACAATTCTCTTGCCTCAGCCTCCCCAGTAGCTGGGACCACAGGTGCCCGCCAAACGCCCACCTATTTTTTGTTGCAGTTTGGTCGGGGCCAGGTTTGAACCCACCACCCTTGGTATATGGGGTTGGCGCCCTACTCACTGAGCCACAGGTGCTGCCCTCTTAAAAACTCTTGACTTCGGTTATCACAGACTTTCCTTAATAATACCAGCAGTGTGTGTGGTAGGGCCCTTTTTTACAGGGTCTTGGAATGGGGCTTGTTCAGATTGTTCAGATTTAACTATAATTGAGACTGAGTCTGACCAATCACCCCCAGGTTGGTCAGACTCCCCTTTTTGACCCTGAACTGATATAAAATTCAGAACATAGCTTTGTTGGGTTCCACCTCTACCTCAGTCCATTGGTGCAATTATAAGAAAATCCTGAGCCTAGGTAAATTACAAAGAAGAGAAATTTATTTCTCCCAGTTTTGGATGCTGAGAGTTTAAGATCAAACGAAGTACTAGCAGGGTTGGTGTCTGGTAAGGGCCCACTCTTTGCTTCCAAGATGCTGCCTTGTTAGAGGATGAATGCTCTGTCCTTTTATAGTGAAAGGTGGAAGGGGAGAAAAGGGACCAAATTCCCTCCATGAAGCCCTTTTAGAATGGCATTAATCCATTCACGAGAACAGTGTCTTCATGACCTAAACATCTACTACATTCTTGTGGATAATTAATATTACTCCTAAGTAAAAGGGGTAAGTCTTATACAGTGGAGATATAATCTCCCTGTATCAATACTGTTTATAATATATTAACATTTTATGCTCCATTTATATGAGGTGTAACTTTAAAATAAAGTTTTCTTTATGTCCACAAATCAGTCACTCGTTATGTCTACCAAAATTAAAAATGCTTCACCATTTTCTCTCTATTTTGTCCTGCCTTTTTCTATTAAAATCTTCAATATTCAATGATATAAAAATATGCCTCAAGTATCCTAAAGTGTATCCTATTAAAATTAAAACGTTAGACTATATACTATTTTAAATTACTGAATTAGAATAAACATGTGTAATTTTTATTTTTATGTTTCTTTCATAAAACTTGCATATAAAAATTGGGAATAACTAAAACAAATAACACATGCCAGATAAATGTAAAAGTACTAAAAACTAATTTAAACAAGAATCATTTTAAGCTTCGTTGCCTGCTGTATGATCTATGGATAAAAGGAAGCCATTTAAATGTACCAAGCCAAATAATATTCAGAAAAAGATACACTGTCAAGCATTTTGTAAGAGATCTGATGTGCAGATTTAGTTAATTTTTCATAATCAAATGTATCAATGTGCTAAGATATGAAGCATAAATCTATGGACCCTTGAAAATGAAAGGTGCTGGCATAGAATCAGGGTATGAGTCTACAAAACAGGAAACGAGTCCAGTCCAGGGACAAGGATTGATTTTAATAGAGGAAAAAAGCAGAATGCAGACTGACAGGTGTCAGCTGTGCTCCCAAACAGTGCAAAAGGGTTTTATTAGCCTTCGCAAGATCGCTATCATGAGGAAGTGAGCCCAGGCACTCGGGGATTGTGAGCATATCCTTAGGGTCAGGATATGGGTAGGGTGTTTTCAGAAACTCTGCCCTTGAGGCACTCCAGGAATCTCGGTGTGGGGGGCGGGGGATGGGGGGTGCTTGCTGATTTCTGGCCTGATTTTCTAAAATCCCTGCACTACTGTCAGGGTTATGAGAATTCCTTTCCCACAGAAAAAATGAATGCTGGTTAGCAGATACACCATTACAAGTTAATGGAAAATATAAAGTCTCCATTTGACATAGGTGCAATTGGCTACTTATATAAAATAAATTTGATCTGTTACACCATATAAATTATTTATTCTAGGTTCTTTAATTATCTAAATACAAAAGATAAGCTTGCAAAACCTCAAAACAAAAATTATATAAAATACATCATAAGTCAAAAGAAAACTACATTCTGGGAGAAGATAATTGTAGTATATATAAATGACTAATAAAAGTCAGTAATAACAGACTTTTATCAATCAAAAAGAAAAAATACAATCAGCCAGGCATGGTGGCTCGCACCTGTAATCCTAGCACTCTGGGAGGCTGAGGCAGGTGGATCACCTGAGCTCATGAGTTGGAGACCAGCGTGAGCCAGAGGAAGACCCCATCTCTAAAAAAATAGCCAGACATTGTGGCGGATGCCTATAATCCCAGCTAGTGGGAAGGCTGAGGCAAGGGGATCACTTGAGCCCAAGAGTCTGAGATTGCTCTAAGCTATAACACAACTTTACCGAGGGCGACAAAGTGAGATTTGTCTCCAAAAAACCCAAACCAAACCAACCCCCCCCCAAAAAAAATCAAACTAAAAAAAAAAAAGAAAAATGGATAAGTTGTATAATAAGGTGATTAGCAGAGGAGCAGAGGAGCAAACATAAATAATCAATAATGAACAAGGTTCCAGTAAGATGCACAGTTTCACAGGAACCTCAGAATGAAAACGAAAACCACAAAGAAATTTAATACAATATCAGTTGACAATATTTGAAAAAAATCTGGATAATGCATGCCAAAATTTGATGGAGACATAAAGCAGTAGGGCATCTCATAAGCTACTAAGAGAATAGGAAGTCTGACAATTAAGTTCATGAACTCATCATAGAAAAAGTCCTCTGGAGGGTGGACTAGGTGTTGGCCTCAGTGCATAGCTCTGCACTGGGGTATTTAGAACTTTTTCTAGGATGAGTTTGCAAACTTGCAAACTTGAGTTTGCAAATTAAGCTGGACTTAATTGTCCAGCTGCAAATATTGGTAAAACCTGTTTGACAATCGATGTTGTAGTATCTTGCAATGATCAAGATATTCATACTTTTAGAACCAGAAGTTAAACTCATGGGTGTAATCCTAGAGAATGTCTTCCGTATGTGGAATCCTCAAGGAATCCTCATAGCCCTGACAGGAATGCAGCCATTTTAGGAAATCAGTTCAGAAATCAGCAATTCCCTCCCCAAACTCCTGGAGTGACTCAAGAGCAGAGTTCCTGAAAACACCCTACCTATATCCTGATCAGTAGTAAAAACATGCCCATAATCATGACCCTAAAATACACCCATAAACCTGACCCACTCTAGAGAAGAGTCAAGGGTGGAAGTCTGGGCTCACATCCCCATTCCAGCCATATTGATAAGGCTAATTAAAGCTTCTGCAACTGTGTGGAAGCTGAACTGACCCCTATTCAATCTCCATTCTGCTTTTCCCCTATATTAAAGTCTTTCCTAAAATCCTAGCACTCTGGGAGGCTGAGGCAGGTGGATTGCTCAAGCTCAGGAGTTTGAAACCAGCCTGAGCCAACACAAGTCCCCGTCTCTCTAAAAATAGCCAGGTATTGTGGTGGGCACCTGTAGTTCTAGCTACTCGGGAGGCTGAGGCAAGAGGATTGCTTAACCCCAAAAGATGAGGTTGCTGCAAGCTATGATGCCACGGCACCCTACCGAGGGTGACAAAGTAAGATTCTATCTCAAAATAAACAAACAAACAAATAAATAAATAAATAAATAAAAAGTCTTTCCTTGTCCCTGGATTGCCATTTCTCCTGTGTTGTGGACCCTCACCCTGGTTCCCTCATGGAGAAGGAAACATATACAGAAATATTAAGTGCAAGTCTGTAAACAAAAACTGACAACAACTGGCATGTGCATCAAAAAGAGAATGGTACATTCATTAAATAGAGTAACATAATAGCCACTAAGTAAAGTAGAGCAATTTATCAACATGGATATAATAATGAACATAATATTGAGAGAAAGAGAAGAAAATAGTCAAAGGATTCCCTTTACATTATTCTTTTGCCTGATTGCTAGAACTGGCTAGAACTTCCAGCACAATGTTGAATAATAGTGGCAATAGTGAACATCCTTGTCTGGTTCCAGTTCTAAGTGGAAAAGCTCTCTGTTTCACTTCATTCAGTATGATATGAGCTGTGTGTTTATCATAGATGGCTTTAATTAGTTTAAGAAATGTGCCATCTTCACCTTTTTGTTAAGTATTCTTTTTAGAAAAGCTTGACAAATTTTGTCAAATTCTTTTTCTGCATCTATTGAGAGGATCACATGGTCCTTGTTTTTGCTTCTGTTGATATAATGAATTACATTTATAGATTTGCATATGTTAAGCCAGCTTTGCATCTCTGAGATTAAATCCTACTTGATCACAAGGTATAATTTTTTTAATGTGTAACTGTATTCTATATGCTAGGACTTTATTGAGTATTTTTGCATTGATAATCATTAGTGAAATTGGTCTGTAGTTTTCTTTTTTTGCTGGTGCTTTCCTGGTTTTGGTATCAGGGTGACATTTGCTTCATAGAACATGATGGGAGAGTTTCTTTCATCTCAATGTTTTGGAATAGGTTCTATGGTAAAGGCAAAAGGTTTTCTTTGAAGATTTGATAGAATTCTGGTGTGAAGCTATCTGATCCACAGCTTTTGTTGGGAGTGGGGGGGGAGAGTTGTTCTTTCTTTGATCTCAGTGCTTGATATTTGGTCTGTTCAAGAGATCTATTTCTTCCTACCTAAGTCTGGGGAGGTTGTGTGATTCCAGGTATTGGTCCATTTCCTCCACATTGTCAAATTTCTGGGTGTATAGATTTCTTTAATAATTTGAGATGATCTTTTCTATCTCTATGATATGTTGTTATTTGCCTTTTTAATTTTTGATTGAGGTTATTAGAGATTTTACTTTTCTATTTTTTGTTAATATGGCCAAGGGTTATAGATTTTGTTTATCTTTGTGAAGAGCCAATTTTTGTTTCATTAGTTTTCTGAAATGATTCTTTTGTTTTCAATTTCATATATTTCTGATTTAATTTTGGTTAACCATTAAGTATACTGTTTCTTTTCTTCTGCTAGGTTTGGGATTGGATTACTCTTCCTTTTCCATTTCCTTAAAATAATTCATTAGGTTGTTGATGTGTGCTGTTTCTATTTTTTGCATTTAGGCATCTAATGTGATAGATTTCCCTCTTAGGAATGCTTTTGCAGTGTTTCACAGGTTTTGATAGTTTCTATTTTCATTGCTGTTTTGCTCATGGAATTGATCGACTTTTAAGACTTAAATAATTCTTATATAATTTTAAAACCATACAATTTCAAAAGAAAAATAAATGATGTAGAAGACTCTGGACTTGCAAGGAGAAATTATTTCACTGCAAGTATAAAAAGTCTTTCTAAAATTTATTAACTGTAGACATTGTATAAGTTTCTGACATCATTTTTAAAGGGGATAACTCTAGCACTTTAATGGTTTTATGGGTGCTTTATAGTAATTTTATAAAGAGACCAGTTTAATAAATGTTTTGGCTCCAGCAAATTCCCATTTCTTAACTCAATTTTATTGCCTTTCACACATTTCTACAGCATTATACCAATAGTTTTCAATGCATCATATTAACAATATATGGAAGCTGAAAGAGGAACTTGTGAACTTTAAGAAATACTTGATTGACAATAAGGGAGGGCAAATATTGAAATAGGGAATACCTTTCTAAAAATGAACTTAAATACTTTATCTTTCCAAAACCAGAAGAGTTAATAATTACAGTGTGGTCTCTAATAGTACACTAATTTTAATTTCTCTAGGTAAACTCTTCAGTTTATACCATTTGGTTCATGAAATCTGCCTATTACCCAAATTTCTGAGTGTCCAGGTGACTCCATAATGTTTATATAGAAGAGAATTGGGGTGTTATCACTTGAGAAGGGACCTCAGCAACTTGGCTTACAGCTATTTGACACTTTATTTTTATTTAGAAAATAGTGTTTTTGAGTCCTTTAGAGTAGCTGAAGGAAAGTGTACATGGTGAAATCAAAGGGCTAAGGCACTTAATGATTTAACCATTAAGTACACTGTTTCTCTCATGTTGTTTTCTTAATGGTTACTATGTCTTCCAAGTGAAATAATACCCAAACTAGCATCTAATCCAACTTTTTTTTCTATTCCTATACCTATTTTCCTAATTTTTCCTCTAGTGGATATCATAAGCATCTTAAAAGTATCTGATTCCTTTATAAACATCACAGTAACACCACCAAAAATACTATATACTCTTTCCCCCCCTTCATATTTCTGATATTAGTTACCACCATTCTTTAAGTCTCACAAACTAGAAATATGTCCTCACTGATCCATCTCTTTTATTGTACTCCCACTCTATCCTACCTTTTGTCTGTTCTTGGATTCCTCAGCTCTTCTGAGGGCCAGGCAACATATGTACTAAAACCACAGTAGGGGAATATCCAGGTTATTAGCCCACTTAATCCTTTTAAACATCATGAATTAGGTATGATCATTTTGCAAGTTTACCTTAGTTCACAAAAACTAAGGTTAAAGAGATTGTCATTATCTCTCTATGCCTTTTCATAAAGCTATTTCAGGGTTAGCACATAGCCTGGCATTAAATTAGTACTATGTAAATATTGTGGTTTTTATTATCATTAAACCATTAAGTATACTTAATGGTTATATCATTAAGTACCTTGGCCCTTTGATTTCACCATGTATAATTTTCATCAGCTACTCTAAAGTCCTCAAAAACACTATTTTCTAAAAAAAAAAAAAAAAAAAATAGTGTTTAAAAAGTGGAATTTTGGGGATTTGAAATTAAAGTGGCAATTTCAATTTCACTTTCAATTTCAAAGTGGCAGTTTTATAGCTATGCTATATTGCTGCTAAGTCACTTGTTTATACTGTCAGCATCTGAGGCTTGCAGTTCTCACTGCGATCAGGGATAAGTTAATATAATAAGATATAATTGCCAATATAAATAAGATAATGGTCAATGAAACCAGATTTTCATAAAGAGACAGATGTTAAGAAAAGAAACACTCACATTTATGAATTCATTTGAATGTATCCCTCATACATGCTTTTAGATTTTGCTGTTTCTTTTAATCAAGTGTCTCTTAAAAGGAGCAGTGATACCAGTCTTCTTCCCATTCTCTTCCTTCTGCCAACCAGGATGTTATTAGTGGTGAGGGCACCAGAGGGAGCTTAAACTCAATCCCAGCAGTGACCAGGAGCTCCTCATCCCCATTCCTGTGAACAGAAGACTTCTAATGAGGGGGCAATGTCCCCTTTTACCCACTGGAGAAGCAGCATTAACTTTGCATTTCACAAAGATTGCTAAAAATTTAAAGAATTGCAATTATGTAAATATTAGGCTGTTCATATTGCATATGCTGAATATGATTTTTATCTCCAACTATCTTTGATTCATTCCATCAATTCAACAAACATTACAGAGATAATGTACTAGGCATGATTACAGATGTTGAGAATACTAACTAAAATAATGTCCAGGAGCTTTTTTTCTATGTTTTCTTCTGAAATTTTTATAGTTTTAGGTCTTACCTTTAGATCACTAATTTATTTTTAATTGATTTTTCTTGTAAAATGTTAGATAAAGGTCCAATTTTATTTTTTTACATGTGCATATTCAGTTTTTATAGTGCTATTTACTGAATAGAATTTTTTCTGTCTTATATATTCTGTCATTACTGAAGATAAGTTGACCACAAATGGGTAGGCTTATTTCATTATAAAACAACAGAACTGGACAAAAGTAAATTCGGTATTCGATTAAACTCTGAAGAGAACTTGGCAATGCTACAGTGTGGGAAAAGTTCGGATTGGAGATGTCATGAGAAAATAAACTTCTAGAATTTCCATTTTCCTTTTTATACATGGTATTTGTTAATATGCATAAGAGAATATGTTAAAAATCATATTTTATTGTCAGTAACAATTTCACAGGACATTTCTCAAATGCAGAAATAAGATATTATTGAAAGCATAAGACAAATATGCAGTGACTGAAACTCAAGAGTTTGAAAAATCATGATGTGATGATGTAACATCAAGTTGAGTATTTCAGTTTTTAATAACCACATTATTTTATTTTACTTGCTTTCATGCTCTTTAGATCCATTTTGCATTTACTTTTATTTTATTTTATTTTTTTGCATTTTTTCTTTTACTTTTTTTTTGCGTTTACTTTTATTACTATTTTTTTTACCACTTTCTTTTGTATAATCACATTCTACTTAGAATTTTTATTGTACTTCATAATACAGAATTAAGAAATTTGCAGCTGTACATTTTAGTTCCTCAATCCTTTATGCCATTGTTATTATATATTTTAATAATCATAAGATATAAATTTTTTTAAGATATAAAATTTATATACATTGTTATATTTTGACTTGAACAGCCAATTAAAAGAAAAAAGATTATTCAAGTAGTGGCTTTTTGTGATTATGTTTTTAAATCAATAATCAATGAATTTGAATAGCTAACATCTAGAAGTCTGCAAGCTTTTAAACTTAAAAAAACCAACAGTTGAATGAAATACAGTTAAATTAACTAATAATTTATTTCATTCATGCCACATAATAGCAACTGCTTACCTCAGAAGGGAATTTCAGCACATATCTGTTTTATTTTAAGACAGCTGTCTCTTTTAGCTTAAAACAATTGTATCATGACTTGGTTCATCTAGAGGCGGAAATAAGTTAACTTGGGCAATTTGAAAATTTGACGCTCTTTCTAAGTAATGTACTTTGAATTTGTATTTTTCAACATTTTTTGTGGCTTGAATAGACACTGCCTTTTATTAACTTCTAATTTACTTTCTGAACATTTTGTCAAAACTATCTAGTTTGGAGAAAATTTTTAAAGTTTCTTTTTACTTTTTTGTAGTTTATTCTTTCTTCCTTTTTCTTTTTCAATCTCTTAAATCAAAAATATAGTTGGAAGTAGTAGTAGAAGGCTTACAACTTCCATAAAATAGTAAATCCACATATTCCTTTTAAAGGATTCATCATGTTTTATTTGTATTTGTTATTTCAGCTAGACCATAACAGTTTCAAATAATAGAAAGTTAGGAATAAATTTGAAAAATCAAATGTATTTCACTACAGTCATGATCTACTTTTTCATTACTATGCTTTTCATATGATGAGTTCATTTTATTTAAATTTCAATTCTTACAAGTTTTCCTTAGGCAACTTCCTCTCTAACCTGTCCTAATGTTGTGTTTACCCTCAGAGCAAAGTATGGGCTAGCTATCCCCAAAATGATATTCTGTTTTGCAAATTGTTTTTTAAATATGGTTTTTATATGTAGGTTTTAAACTGAGTCTGGAAATGCTTTATTTTATATATACTATACATTTCACCTAGGTCTATTCTGAAATGTTATGATACTGTATTATACTGCATATAGTGTAAACATATTACACTGTAGCAGCAGACAAGATAATTATTTCAACTGAGTATTTATTACTTCTACATTCTAGATTCTAATTCCCTGTTTTGCAGAGAGTTTGAATGTGTAACTGAAAGACTAGCAAAACTGTAGGACGTTCAGAGCTTACTCTGATAAGAGTATCATTTAGATATCAAAATTTGGAAAGGTAAGAAACTCAGCCATTGTCTTTCTAAGGGGACTAGGAAATTAAAACACATCAAATCACTTTGCTATTATAACTTTGGTCACAGAATATCTTTAAGTGTCTGCTATGAGTCATATAGTCAGAATTCTTGGACATTAAATGGAGGATGAATTAGTCAAATGGTACTTTTTATGGAAAGCACAAAACATTAAAAAAAAAATAATGTTTTCAATCTGTGGAAAAAAACAAAATAAAAACTGACTCAGAATCACGTGTCTTACCCCTGCAGCGATCTGAGTAAAGAAAACCCCAGTTTGGGTATAGGTGAAAAACATCCCCCCCCTATAATTCTAATAATGCAATAACTGCCCACCTCATCATTAACTATCACATCCCTCCACTTTACCTCAATATTGCTCAATATTTACTCTCATTATCAGTTCTCAATTTCACATCTTTTTCATATTCATACTTTTTCACTTACCCATAGGGATTGTATAAATATAGCTAAAAACAACAACAACAAAAAAATCCTTGTCTTACAAAAGTAAAAATGAAATAATTGTGTGAAAAAAGTCTGCTCTGTTCTGCAAAAACACCGAAGACACATCCCCTGTACTCACTCTGCAAGTGGCATATTTCCTTAGAGAACAGGGACTTGGAAGAACTCTACAAATCCTTCAGGATATTGTGCGTATCCTGTCATTTAACAAAAACAGAATCCAAAATGTTTAAGGGTAGAGTTGGGATGAAGGTCCACACAGAGAGGAGGCCAGTCCAGGAATGAAGGAAATGTTTTATAAAGGAGAAAAGAGAAGAAATGAGACCTACCAAAAGCCAGTACCTGTCACAGAGTTGCAGGAACCTTTTATTAACCTCATCGTTCCAAGAAGCTTTTATTAACCTTATCAGTGTGGTTGGAAGGGGTTTGAGGAGTCATCCTCTTCTGTAGAGGACTGATCTTTGCACCAAAGGCTAAACATAGAGTCACTCCCTTCTGCTGAGGGGCCGATCTTTGTGCTAGGGGCCATCTGTGGTGTCAGGGCTTAAGTGGAAAGCTACTGTTCTTTTGTTTCCCAAGAACACCCCAGCATTCCAGGAGTTTGGCAATGGGGTTGCTGTGATCATGCAGTTTGGTTTCTGGCCTGCTTTCTAAATAGCTGTCTCCCTGCATTGCTGTATTCATGTCAGGGTAGTGAGCATTCCTTTCCCACAGTTACTATTACTTTGCAAGTTTCAATAACAACTAAATTTTGCCAGATTTGGGGAGTAGAGAGGAGAGAGGAAGATCAGGGATGGAAAGGCCATGTAAAGATTGGGAAGCCTGAAAATATTAAGGATTGTATGGCACTATAGAGTTATGTGTCTAAAAGACTCATAACTATGTAGTAGGTGCTTAGAAAGCTAATCCGTATTTTAAGAATCTTAAAACATCTTGGAAGGGAGAATAGTAATGCAGTTCATAAATATGTAAACATGGAAATAAATTTTATGAAAATGAGTCTCAAGTTGATATAATGATGTGTTCCTTGTATTGCACAAAAGAGACATCAGAGTAGGTGGGTAATAGTTTTATAGGGGAGGGGCGATAATATAATTATACTGGGTCAAAGAAGGGAAACTATCACCTAATGGATATGTTGGATAATACTACAGAAGCAAGAACACTACAGTTTTCTTAAGGTAGACTCAACAGAACTCATTACGTTCATCCTAGGTAAGATGAAATATACTATCAGATATACCAAGAGATGAAAACAGTAAGAAAAGGACTTAGTAGAAAGACTATTTATACCTATTGGATTCTAGAAATTCTGTACTGGTTCACTAATCTTAGAAGTTGGAGTGAAGGCAAGCATAGCATCTAATATACATATATCTAGCACTAAAGTGTATACAGAAATGAATCCAAATGGAAAACAAAGGATAGTTTGCTTGGGGAAGAGGTAAATTACATTAATTTAGGGTAAAATTAGCCAAGCAAAAAAACAAAAGCAAATGGTTTTATTTCTTTTATTTTATTTCTTGGTTGATATTTAATACCTTGATAGTTAAGACTTTTTAAAAATTATAATAAGTTGTATTTTTAAATATTAAAAAAGTACTGAAAATATAAAAATTCAAGTTCCAGCTTGACCCCAGAAAAGCCATTACATTTTTATTCTTACCTATTACTCACAGAATAATGCCAACCCTACTATTTCACATAATATTTTTGAGGATTAAAGGAGATAAGGTTGTGAATTTTAAGAGGGCATTTTCGTCATTTCCCTGTCTCCAGGGTTTAGCACAGAGCTGGTACAGTAAACAATTCATTCATTTCATAATTTAATAGTTATTCAAATAAAGAAATCTTTTAGTAATATCAGGCAGGAAACTTCTCTTCTGGATATTTCTGGTATTCCAGTTTAATTAATTCTGGTTAGATTATTAGCTGTTAATTCTAAACTGATAGAATCAATAATTTCTAAAAAATTTTAGAACCTAAAACTTTTGCTTCAATGAGAGAGCAAATTAGAACTGTCTTTCTCTACAAACTTTAGACACATTCTTTTAGGCTGATTGAAAACTGAAACTATCTATTTAAAGATGATAAAATAATTTTCCCCTGTCTGTTAAATGTTTTATTTCCAGCTCTTGGAAAACAAGATGAAAAAGTTTGAAATTTGTAGGCTCTAAAAATAAAGAGTAAACAATGATAGAATATTTTCAAGACGTTTATTTCCTTTATATATTTAAAATTTGGCTAATTTCAATTTTGGGATATATTTTTTCAGACATAATGGAGGGTAGTCTGTTTTACTCAATGTTAATCTCATCTTAAAAATACCTACACAGAGAGGTGGAGCAAGATGTAAGTCTAGAAGCATCTCCTTTACAGCCACTGGTGGTGACACAGGGAAGAAAGGACTCCATCCACCTCAGTCTAGGGTGCTGTACTCAAAGGCATCACTTCAGGGGAGCAGGGAGGTATCGGGAAACTTTGGGAGCCAATGAAGAGGTCAGGATCAGTGGATAACCGGCACAGAAAGCAAGTGCTAGTCTGTTGGCAGAGTCTAGCCAGTGGGTTTCAGGCAGAGAAGGCCAGTCTGGCAGGGTTTTTTTGGACCTGTGTACTTGCCAGAAGTACAGTGGCAGTGCTTGGGTGAGCCAGTGATCCTAAACAGAGCCCAGTGGCTGGGATTGAGCCACCATGTGGAGTGGAGCTCTAATCATTCAGCTGCTGGCAGGGCACCACCATTGTGGGAGAGCTGCCTGAGAAGAACAGACCAGAGGGTCCTAGTGCCAGCCTGGTTCTGGTGCACCTGCTGAGGCAAAACCTGCTTTTTTGGGAAAGCCACTTTTTGGCCAAGGGGCATTGATTAGAAAGATTGAGGCATGTCTCTTAAGTAAGTTGACTAGAGCTTCAGGCTCCCAATACTGTAGAGATTGAGGACAAATAAATCAAGAATATGGGACCAGGTTACCTCAGTAACTATATAGTGGCTTCCAGCCCACATCTTTTACAGCTGTATCAACCTTGTCATTAGCATCTCCTAACCCAGAACATCACCTGTTGTCCAGGATATATATTGCAATATTCACACACATATATATTTTTTCTTTTCTTTCTCTATTTTTTCCCCTAGTTTTTTTATTTGTTTGTTTGGGTTTTATATTTTTCAATATTTAATTGTTTCTTTCTTCAATTTTAATGCTCCCTTTTTTCAATTTTTTTCTTGTGTGTTTGTTTTGGTTTCCTATATTTTTATTTTTCCATTTTTAATTTCTTCAATAATAAGGGCTACATTTTTGGTATGGTTTTTCTATTCATTTTAATTCCTTTTTCCCTTTCTATTGTTCTCCTTTTTTCTCTCTTTTTGTAAATATTTTTCATGTTTCTTACCATTCCCATATAAATTTCTCAAATAACACATAAGATTTACCCACTTTTTTACATCTTACACAATTTTACTGTCAATATTCTTCATATATTTTTATTATTATTTATATTTGTTCTAATGTGTTTCATTCTTTACCCACCAGTATTCCATTTGTGGGGCAAAGTCTCACTCTGAGGCCTGCATTGGAGGGCCACAATATTGGTCTGGCTCAAGGAGATCTTTATCCCCTTAGTCTAGGGTGTCCTTCTAGTTTTGGTCTTGAGAAGGACACCACTGGTAGGTCCTCACTGTGACATACTGCTTTTTTCTCTCTCTCTATTTTGGAAAGGTTGGTTTTTATTTTTGATTGGGGTAGAAAGGAGCTCCTTACCTGAAGGGACTCATCCATGCCAGCTTCCAGGAGGCCAGGAATTTTGGTTGTGCATCAAAGCACCCTGCTGAGCACGACTATTACTCCCATCTCTCTCTCTGTTCTTTTTTTTTTTGTCAATCTTTCCTTTTATCTCCTTCCCTTTTCCTTTTCTTTCTTTTTTCCTTTCTCACTATTCACTCTTCTTTTCATTTTAGGCTTATACCAAAAGGACACTTCAACACCAAAGCACAGAGACAAGGTAATTTAAAGAGAAGGAGAAAGTGAAAGGAAGAAGTGGGAGAAGAAAATAAACAAGAAGGAAACATTCATGAGCAGGAAACAAAAGAAAAATCCTGGCAACATGAAAAACCAGGACAGAGTAACTCCCCCAAGGGATCATAAGCAAGCTACTACAGGGGATTCCAACTATAAAAAATATTAGAAATGATAGAAATGACAAAAAGGGGATTTAAAATGTGGATGGTAGAAACAATGAAATAAATTGCTCAGAAAGTGGGATATAACATAAAGGAAATCTAAAAACAAAACCAAATAAGGGATGAAAAATATGAAGAATATAGAAAGGCTATAGTGGCACTTAAGGAATTGAAGGAATCTATCAGGGAACTTCAAGATGCAGTAAAACATATCAATAATAGATTAGACCATGGAGAAAAAAGAATCTCAGAGCTAGAAGATAAAGCACTTTAGCTAACATGGGCAGTTAAAGAGACAAAAAAGAGAGAGAAAGCAGAACGTTCACCCAGAGAATTATGGGACTTCATAAAACATTCAAAAATATAAATTATAGGTATCCCTGGAGGGGAAGAAGATCATCTCAAAGGAATGGAAGCCCTAATATAGGATATTATAAATGAAAATTTCCCAACTATCACCAAAGATTTCAACACACTCCTTTCAGAGGGACATCAAACCCCAGGTCATCTCAACTCAGAGCATCTCCAGGACATGTTATGAAACTGTCAAAAGTCGAGATAAAAGAGAAAATTCTGCAAACCACAAGAAATAAGCACCAGTAGACCTACAGGGGCAAATCCATCAGGGTGACAGCAGACTTTCCAAATGAAACTTTCAAACCAGAAAAGAATTGTCATTTACCTTTAACCTTCTTAAACAAAATAAATTTCAGCCCAGAATTGTATATCCTGCTAAGCTAATCTTTAACATGGATGGAGAAATCAAATCTTTCACTTATACGCAAACATTGAGGAAGTTTGCCACAATAAGATCAGCTCCACAGGAAATACTTAGACCTATTCTACACACTGACCATCACAATGGACCATCAGCAAATGAAACACCCAGAAACTAAAGGACAAAACCTAGCTTCCACAATGATGCAAAAGATAAAACTAAGCAATGGACTTTAACAAAATATGATGAATAGAATTCCACCACACTTATCAATTCTCTCAATAAATGTAAATGGCTTGAATTCCACACTGAAGAGGCACAGGCTGGCTAATTGGATAAAAAAGCACAAGACATCCATATGATATCTACAGGAGACACATATAGCCTTAAAGGACAAAGCAAGACTCAGGGTGAAGGGATGGAAAAGAATATTTCAGGCAAATGGAAATCAGAAGAAAGGAGGGGTTGCAATCTTATTTTCTGATACAAGGGTAGTTAAAGCAACCAAAGTAAAAAAAAAAAAAGAAAAAAAAGACAAAGATGGATAATTCATATTGGTCAAGGGAACAATACAAGACAACATCTGAACTCTAAATAATTATTCACCCAACTTAAATGCTCCCGGATTTATGAACAGACCTTAATTAGTCTGAGCAATATGATATCTTATAACACCATAATAATGGGGGACTTTAACACTCTTCTTATAGAGCTGGACAGATCCTCTAAGCAGAAATTAAAGATACAAAAGATACAAGAGACTTAAATGAGATCCTAGAACAACTGTGCTTGAAGACATATATAGAAATCACCATCCCAAAGTTACAAAACATACATTCTTAGCATTTGCCCATGGAATATTGTCCAAAATGGATCATATCCTAGGACATAAATCAAACCCCAACAAAATCAAAAGAATTGAAATTATACTTGCATCACAAACCAGAGGCAATAAAGCTACAACTCAAATCCAACAAAAATTGTCATCCCCACACAAACACATAGAAACTAAACAACCTTATGGTGAATGACACTTGGGTCAAGGAAGTGATAAAGGAGGAAATCATTAAATTTCTTGAGCACAACAGCAATGAAGATGCTGTTACCAAAACCTGTAGGACACTGCAAAAGCAGTCCTAAGAGGGAAATTTATTGCATTAGATCCCTATATCTGAAAAACAGAAAGGGAACACATCACAATCTAATAAACATCTTAAAGAAATGAAAAAGTAAGAGCAATCCAATCTCAAACCCAGCAGAAGAAAAGAAATCACCAAAATTAAATCTGAAATAAATGAAATAAAATTAATGGAACAAAAAGTTGGTTCTTTGAAAAGATAAATAAACTTGACAAACCACTGGCCAGATTAACCAGAAATAGAAAAGTAAAATCTTTAATAACCTAAATCAAAATCAAAAAGGTGAAAATAACTACTGATACCAAAGTGATCCAAGAGATTATTTCTGGGAGTGGGGTGGAGGGTCTTGGTATGTGATACAACTTTTGGGGGGTAAGACACAGGTATAATAGGGACTTTACATAACAAATGCAATCAGTGTAACCTGATTTCTTGTACCCTTAATAAATTCCCAACAATAAAGAAAAGAGAGAAAGAGAGAGAGATATTATTTCTATTACAAAAAATTCTATGCCCAGAAATTTGACAATGTGAAAAAAATAGACCAATACCTGGAATCACATCATCTCCCTAGAATTAACAAGGAAGAAATAGATCTCTTAAACAGACCAATGTCAAGCACTTATATAAAAGAAACAATGAAAAGGCTTCCAACAAAAAAAAAGCCCTGTACCAGATGGCTACACATAAGAATTCTATCACACCTTCAACAATGAGCTTGCACCTCTACTGAAGAACTGATTCCAAAACATTGAGAAGAAAGGAACCTTCTCCAACGTGTTCTATGCAGCAAAAATCCCCTTGATTCCAAAACCAGGAAAGGAACCAACTAAAAAGGGTAATTATGGGCTAATTTCACTAGTGAACATTGTTGCAAAAATATTCAACAAAATCTAACTAATAGATCATAGCTACACATTAAAAAATATATTCATCATGAACAAGTAGGCCTCATCCAAGGGATGCAAGGCTGGTTTAACATATGCAAATCCATATATGTAATTCACCATATCAATAGAAGCAAAATCAAAGGCCATATTATCCTCTCAATAGATGCAAAGAAAGTATTTGATAAAATTCAGCATCCTTTCTAATATTGTTTCTAACAAGAACACTTAAGAAATAGGTACAGGTGGCATGTTTCTTAAGCTGATTAAAGTCATTTAAGACAAACCCACAGCTAATGTCATACTGAATGGTATAAAACTGAAAGCTTTCCACTTAGAACTAGAATCAGACAAAGATGTCCACTGTCACCAATATTATTCAACATTTTGTTGGAAGTTTCAGCCAATGCAATCAGGCAAGAGAAAAATATAAAGAGCATCCACACAGGGGAAGAGGTGGTCAAACTTTTTTTTTTTTCTGATGATATGACCTTATGCTTAGAAAACCCCAGAGACTCAACCACAAAACTTCTGGAAGTGATCAGAAAATACAGCAACATGTCAGGTTATAAATCATTGTCTGCAAATCAGTAGCCTTTGTATACATCAATAACATCCAAGTTGAGAAGCAAATCGAGGACACAATTCCCTTCACAGTAGGTTCAAAGAAAATGAAATATTTAGGAATATACATAACAAAAGAGGTAAAGGATATTTACAAAGGAAATTATGAAACCCTAAGAAAAGAAATTGCAGAAGACACTAACAAATGGAAGAACATACCATGCTCTTGGCTGGGAAGAATCAACATTGTCAAAATGTCTATTCTACCCAAAGCAACCTACAGATTTAATGCAATCCTTGTTAAAATGCCAACATTGTACTTTGAAGAACTTTAAAAAATGGTATTTCATTTTGTATGAAAACAGAAAAAAAAAAAAAAAAACATTTGGCCATGGCTATTCTTAGTAACAAAAACACAGCTGGAAACATCACTCTACTAGACTTCAGGTTATAGTACAGTTCCACAATAATCAAAACAGGATGGTAATGGCACAAAAATAGAGACATAGACATATGTAACAGAATATAAAACCAAGAGATTAAACCAGTCTCTACCTGGCATCTGATCTTTGATAAAGCAAATAAAAGCATACAGTGGGGAAAAGAATCCCTATTCAACAAATTGTGCTGAGAGAACTGAATAACCACATGTAAAAAACTAAAACTCAACCCACACCTTTCACCACTTACAAAAATTAACTTAAGATGGATAAAAGATTTAAATCTAAGACACAAAAATGATAGAAATATTAGAAGAAAGTGTGGGAAAAACTTTTGATGATATTGGACTGGAGAAGGATTTTATGATGGAGACTTCAGCAGCCATTGCAACAACAAAAAATAAACAAATGGGACTTATTTAAATTGAAAAGTTTCTTCATAGCCTACGACGCAAGAAGTAAAGCAAAAAGACAACCTTCAGAATGGGAAGAGACATTTGCAGGGTATCAATCTGACAAAGGGTTGATAACTCGAATCCACAGAAAACTCAAATTAATCAACAAAATACAAGCAAAAAATCTCATCTACCCCTGGGCAGGACATATGAACAGAACCTTCTCTGATGAAGACAAATTAACGCCTAAGAAACATTTGAAAAAATGCTCATCATCCCTGATCTCCAGGGAAATAAAAATCAAAACCACCCTGACATATCACCTAACCCCAGTGAGAATAGCCAACATCACAAAGTCTCAAAACTGCAGATGCTGCCATGGATGTGGAGAGAAAGAAACACTTTTACACTGCTGGTGAGAAAGCAAACCAATACAACCTTTTTGGAAGGAATTATGAAGAATCTTCAAAGAACTCAAATTAGACCTCCCATGTGATCTTATAATCCCATTACTAGACATCTACCTAGAAGAAAAAAATCATTTTATCAAATGGACATTTGCCCTATACTGTTTATTACAGATCAATTTACAATTGCCAAAATGTGGAAACAACCAAATGTCCACAAACCCAGGAATGGATTAACAAGCTGTGATATATGTATACTATGGAATACTTACTATTCAGCCATTCAGAAAGATGTGGAGACTTTACATCTTTTGTATTAACCTGAATAGAGTTGTAACCCATTCTTCTTAGTAAAGTATCACAAGAGTGGAGAAGTAAGAATCTAGTGTATTGGATTCTAATATGAAGCCAGTAGATGATCTAATACATAGCCACATAAAAGAAAAACTCAATTCAAGGTGAGTGGCAGGAAATGAGGGAGCAGGGGAACAAAGGAGGGGAGAGCAGGAAGGAAGGATGGGGATAGGGTGCTCTCACTTAAGATGTACAACATTAGGGTATATGGCACACCTCTTGGGGGCGGGGCACAATTATAAGAGGGACTTTACCTAACAAATGCAAACAATGTAATGTAATTCATTTTACCCTCAACCCCAAACAATAAAAATAAATAAGTAAATACTAAAATATTTGTAGTTCCTATAGTTTATCAATCAACTAAAACCAAAAAGGAACCTCAAGAACATGAAAGCTCCCAGTAAATTCCAACACCTGGGGACGACCTGCATGCTAACTTGAATGCTGATGAAGATATTCTTCTCTTTCTCCTCTTCAACATCAATCACTTATGTGCCCCAGGAATAGCTATGGTTTGGTTGCACTCCCAGCCCTGACAAATGATTATTGAGCCAGCATGTGAGGAGCAACATAGCTAGAAAGTAAGAGCATGGATTCTGAAATCCAGACCACCTGGATTTGAACTCAAGCTTTGCAACTTGATAACAGTAAGATGCCTTTGAAGAATTCATTAATTTTCCTTTCCTTTTACAGTGGAAAAAGAAGGACTGCAGGTACAAAGCTTGAGAATTACTACCTTCAAACATCTCTTGTTGCTTAAATGTGGCTAAAAGGCTTTTGCACTGACTCCTCATCACTAATCACTCCCTCCAACATTAGCCAGGCCAACTAACTGGGATTGTTCCTGTCTGGGTCTGAGCAACAATCAAACTCTAAATACAGTGTGATCAGTGATACTTTTGGAGAAAAACTTTGATCAAAAGAGGAAAACATAAAAGTAGTCAGAATCAAAATTGAGTTGCTTGTGTTAAAAAAGTAAAAATAAAAAACACTGACAGATTGCAGACAGTTATCATTCATAAATATCAAATAACAGAATCTATCACAAAAGACTGCAAAAACTGAAAACTTGAGCAAAAGCTGTTACAAACTTACACAAAAAGTATTTCTAAAAGTACATCTGCCAACCCCAGACTGGTGTTCCTTTGTTATTGATTCTAATAGCCAAAGATAATCATCTCAAAATAATTATATGTTTTTTCCCTTAAAAACCTGTTTACTGTCATACTGTTTCATGCCTATAATCTTAGCACTCTGGAAGACTGAATATTGTGGATTGCTTGAGCTCAGGAGTTGGAGACCAACCTGAGCAAGAGGGAGACTACATCAACTCTACTAAAAATAGAAAAACTTGTTGGGCATTGTGGTGGGTGCCTGCAGTTCCAGTTACTTGGGGGACTGAAGCAAGAGGATCACTTTAACCCAAGAGTTTAAGGTTGCAGTAAGGTTGCAGTGAGTTATGATGACACCACAGCCTTCTTATCTAAGGCAACAGAGTGAGACTCTGTCAAGAAAGAAAGAAAGAAAGAAAGAAAGAAAGAAAGAAAGAAAGAAAGAAAGAAAGAAAGAAAGAAAAAGAAAATCCTATTTATATCCGTGGGTATGCACATAGTTTACTAATGCCCATTACAGTGCCCTATTTCTGAATATTATTTTTTATAGAATCTCTCTATTTAGATTGACAATGATAATAGTCTATAAAAATCATACAGTCTGAGAGGCAGAGCATGATGGTGGACAGGAAGGATGTTTAGCTTAACCTTCCTAGAGCAAAAGGGCAGAGGGAGAGGACTGGATCAGTCCCGGTGTGGAATATTGACGTATTGCCGTGGCTTGGAGTATGCAGCGTGAAGGTAGATAGCTAGATTTGACCAGAGCTACTGAGAACTTGAAAAATCAATATCTGAGAATAGGACAAAAGCAGCAATAGTTTGTGAAAGCTCTCAAGTGATTTCAATGTGTAGCTAAGTATGAGAAATACCATATTATTCTAATGTTTCTCACACTATACTAACAATTAAAATTATTTTGAGAGTTTGTTAAATGCAGTTTTCTGGGCCCATTCTCTATAGTTTCCTAGTTTACACTAGGTCTAGAGCACAATTTACAACTTTTTTTGAAGGTTCCCATATTATGTTAATGTTCCTAGCCCAAAGACACATATAGAGTAATGTTCTAATCTAGAGAGGGAGATTGAAAATAAAAGAAAGAAAGAGGGGTGGTGGCTCACTCCTGTAATCCTAGCACTCTGGGAAGCCAAGGAAGGTGGATCCCCTGAGCTCAGGATCTCAAGATCAACCTCAGGAAAATGAGACTCCCTTTCTCCTAAAAATAGAAAATGAAACAAAACAAAACTTAGCTGAGTGTTGTGGCAGGCACCTGTAGTCCCAGCTACTCAGAAGGCTGAGACAAGAGGATTATTTGAGCCCAAGAGTTTGAGGTTGCTGTGAGGTATAAGGCCACAGCACTCAACCCTAGGATGACTGAGTAAGGCACTGTCTCAAAAAAGAAAGAAAGAAAGAGGAAGGAAGGAAGGAAGGAAGGAAGGAAGGAAGGAAGGAAGGAAGGAAGGAAGGAGGAGATAATGTATCTGAAGATCCCCAACCATGCTGTAAAAGATGTAGTAATTTAGATAATTCCAGTGATCCTCTAAAATATTTAATAACCCTTCATGATTGACTCAACTTGGTCTTCTCAGCAGCTCACAGAATTCTGGCTGAAATTTGGTAACTTATTCTAGTGACAACTACAGGAGCTTTACCTGGGAACTTTTTGAAATTCAAGTTATCAGCCTGCCCAAGATCTACTGAATCAGATACTCTGGGGATGGCATGCAGTAAACTGTTCTCAAAGTTGCTTCAGGTTATTTTGATGTGTACTAAAATTTTGAGCACTGCTATTTTAGTGAATGCCCAGAAATTAATAGCCAGGAGCCCTGGAGTTTCCACAAAATGTTAGCACTCCTGACAGTGATTTACTTTGGTGGATGATTTAGAAAATATTTGCTAACATAATCTATTTTTCTCACAGAAGTAGGTTGTCACATTCACATACATAGCTGGTAAGACTTAAGAGTCATATATTTTTATGAACAATAGCATCTTATTAAAAAGTGTATTTCTAAATTCTAATTAGCTTGTTGGATTGGTTTTGTAAGGCAATTAAAAATCTCATTTTCTCAATGGTAAGTCTACTTACTGACTGATAATTTTAGAAGCATACATGAATCTCTAGTCATTTTCAATTGCAACAACAAAAATGAGGCATCTAAGGTTAATGCAACTCCTTGGCAGTTTCATATTCAGAAAACAATACACACTACAACAATATCAACAACAAACTCATCTAGTTCATGTAGTTAAGTTATTGCCAATATCAGATAGAAATCAAATGAATACCCTAAGAGCATTAGCAACAACAGTAACAACTTAACCCAAATACCTTTTGGCTCCATAGACCCCTGTAAAGTATTAGCAGGACCTGCATAGATTCTCCTCTTAATATCAACAAATCATATAAGAGAAGACTTTAGAAGTGCTTTTCATGTTTTCAAAAGCTGGTCTGTGCCTGTTCCTCCACCCATTGCTTGTTGTATTTGTTTCTTGTGCCCTTGCTTCCACTAATCCATCCCAATGTCTACCAAGTCATTTGAAGAAACTTCTCCTGAATAAAAGACCCTGGATATTGTCAAAAGTCTTTTCTGCATCAATCAAGAGAATCATATGGCCTTTGTTTTTTATTTTATTTATGTAGTGAATTACATTTATGTAGTTACATATGTTGAACTAACTTTTTATCCATGGGATAAAACCTATAGAATCGTGACGTATAACTTTTTTAATGTGTTGCTGTATTCTATTTGCTAGGATCGTACTGAATATTTTTGCATTGACAATGATATGGCGTGTAGTTTTCTTTTTTGTTGGGTCCTTTTCTGGTTTTTAAATCAGGGTAATATTTGCTCTATAGAATGTGTCAAGGGTGATATTTGCTTTATAAAATGTATTCCACCTATTTCTATGTTTTGGAATAGGTTACACAATATAGGTGCTAGGTCTTCTTTAAAGGTAGGGTTGAATTCTGGTGTGAAACAATCTAGTCCAGGGACTTTTTTTGTCTTTGTTGTTGTTGTTGTTGATGATGATGATGCAATTTCAGTGCTTGATATAGATCTGTTCAAAATTTCTAATTCTTGCTGGTTGAGTTTATGAAGGTGGAATTATTCTAGGTATTGGTCCATTTCCTCTTCATTTTCATATTTCTGGGAATAGAATTTTTATGGAGTTTTTTGAGGATCTTTTGTATTTCTGTGTTATCTGTTGTTATTTGGCCTTTATTGTTTCTTACTGAAGTTATTAGAGATCTTACTTTTTTGTTTCTGGTAATCTTTTCAAAGAACCAACATTTTGTTTCACTAATCTTCCAAATGCTTCTTCTGTTTTCAATTTCATTTAATTCTGCTCCAATTTTGATTATTTCTTTTCTTCCATCAGGTTAAGGGTCATATTGTTCTTTCTTTTCCAGTTGCTTGAGATGTTCCATTATGGTGTTGACTTGGCATTTTTCTGTTTTCTTGATGAAGGTATCTAATGCTATATGTTTCCCTCTTAGGAGTGCATTTGCAGAATCCCACAGGTTTTGATATCTTGTGTTTTCATTATCATTTTGTTCAAGAGATGTAATGATTTCCTTCTCAATCTCATCTTTGACCCAGATGTCATTCAGCATAAGGTTAGTTAGTTCCTATGACTTTATTTGGGTATGAAGATTTCTGGGGTTATTGAGTTCAACTTTTATACTGTGATGATCTGAGAAGATACAAGGAATAAGTCTATTCTTTTGAATTTGTTGAGGTTAGACTTGTGTCCTAAGAAATGATCAATTTTGGAGAATGATCCGTGGACTGATGAGAAGAATATATATTCTGTTTTGTTATGATGATATGCTCTGTGTATGTCTGTTATGTCCATTTGTTCTAGAGTCATTTAAGTCCATTATTTCTTTGTTTAGTTTCTGCTTAGAAGATCTGTCTAGTAATGCCAAAGGGGTGTTAAAATCTCCAACTTTTATGGTGCAGGAAGATATCATATTGTTCACACCCTTTAGGATTTGTTTTATGAATAGAAGAATGTTTAGGTTGGGTGTGTAAATGTTTATTATTGAAATCTCTTCATGTGGTATGCTTCCCTTCATGACTATGTAGTGTCTATTCTTGTCTTTACTTATTTTTGTTGGTTTAAATCCAATTGTATCTGCAAATAAGATTGCAACCCCTGCTTATTTCTGATTTGATTTGCCTGGATTAGTGTTTCCATCCCTTCACAATGAGTCTTGTTTTATCCTTTGAAGTTGGATGTGTTTCTTGGAGACAACAGATATTAGGCTTGAATTTTTGTATCCCATCAGCCAACCTGTCACTCTTTAGAAGAGAATTCAAGTCATTCACATTTATTGAGAAAACTGATAGGTATGGTAGAGTTTTGGTCATCTCATTGTTTCAGGGGTCCAAAGCTTATTTTTATCCCTTGCACCTTTGTGGAAGGTAGGCTTTGTTCTTTAATTTCTGGGTGTGTTTTCTTTGGTAATGAAGCATTATGCTGGTCATTATGAAGAATGGGTCTTATGAAGAACGTATCCTGTAGAGCTGGTCTAGTTGTGGCAAATTTCCTCAACCTATGGATATTGGTAAAGTATTTGTTTTCTCCCTCAGAAATGGAATTCAGTTTAGCAAGATACAGAATCCTGGGGTAAAAATTGTTTCATAAAAAAGTTAAAGGCCTATAACCATCCTCTTCTGTCTTAAAAAATTTCAGTTGAAAGATCTGCGATTATCCTGATATTTTCCCCTTTGTAGGTGAGACTTTTCTTATAGCTGGCTAGTTGTGGGATTTTGTCCATCATATTGACTTTGGCAAAGCTAACTGCCATGTGTTTAGAAGATGCTTTCTTTGGACTGTCATGCTGGAGTTCTGAAACTATCTACTATCTGAATTTCTGTGTCTCTCACAATGTTTGGGAAATGCTCCACCAAAATGTCTTGAAATGCCTTTTGGACAATCTTCTCTTTCAGGAATCAGTATAATTTGGATATTTGATCATTTGGAAGATTCTCATAACTTTCAGGGAATATTCTGTTTTTGTTCTCCTTTTCATTGCCTCTTTGAATGATTGGGATAATTCAAAAGTCTTACCTTTAATTTCTGAAATTCTTTCTTCTCTATGTTCCTCTGTATTATTGAGGATTTCGACTGTGTTTCAAAGCTCCTTGATTGCCTCTTTTAATTCCTTAATCTCTTTGGTGATTTTGTCTTTAAATTTTTTGAATTTGTATTTCCATCTTCTCATTTTCAATCATCTTATTTGCCATTCATATTCTGAATTTTATTTCTGACACTTCAGTGATTTCTCTATGGATTGTATTATCTGCTGTGTAGAGGACGCCAAGAGCCAAGCTTGTACTTCTAATCCACATCATGCCTGGTTCCTTCCTATGGTGATCAAGTCCAGGGCCATAGGGGCCACTAGGGGCTGCAAGACTACTGTACCGCCCTTGTAATTCTTGGGGAGTTAATCTGCTCTGATTTTTCATGTTTCCAGAATTCTTCTGCTGGCTCCTTCCCATGAGTATTTTCAGCTTTTTAAAATATTAATTACATATTTTTAGTTGAAATGATAGGTTGTTCCTGAATTGTTATTGAGAGAATCTAATTTGGAATCCTTAGAAAGCACCATACATACCTATTTGGCAACTATAACTGACAGGGTGAGATCAGATCTAGAGGCCCCAGGAACTGTAGCTAACCACCCCTTGCCCCAATGTGCTGGAGCTTGTGCTTGTGACTTTTCTACTACAGTCTTGTAAACTCCATTTCAAGGCTCCAGTGAGAGTCTCTGAGGGCCAACTTGCTGAGATAGCACAACCTGATTCTGTCCTAGTGTCAGCCAGTCCTCTACCCAATTGAAAGGGGCTGCAGCCTCTTTCACTGAAGCCTCTTTTGCACACAGATTCAAACAGTTGCAGCCCTGCCCCACACAACAATAGCTGGAAGAGGGAGATTATTGGACTGACCCTCTCTTCCCATCCATCACTGCATCCCCTCCCTCACAAACAAAGTCAAGTAAGCAGTGAACCCACAGCCCCAGCCAACTGTGGCTGGAGAACAAGCATCTGCAGACAGTTCTGATGAGAGGTTGAACTTACTGAGGTAGTGAAAACAACACTCAGTCAAACAAGTTCAGTGAAGCTGTGGTCCTTCTGCCTACCTCCCAGAGTACTGGCTTTGGACTTGATAAAGTGCAATCTTCACCTACAGCTGAGGATAGGGTCTAGTTCCTGGATCTTCTCAGTGCCAGTTGCCCAAGGCTCGGCCTGTCTCTCTCCAAGTTGCAATGAGGGAAGCTGTGGGTCATCAGGAGTCACCAAGCACAGACACCAGGCAAGGGCTCTCCAGAGGGCTGGAGAAAGTTCTCCTTTAGCAGAAATGAGAACCCGAAGAGACACACCTCCTTACACAAAAGTTAGAAATGTGGCACCACTGTTTTCTCTTGCATCAAGTGAAGCACTGCTTGGTTCAGTGGCTCAGATAATGCAGAGTCCTCTCAGAGAATTCCCCAAACACTCTGACCTCAGCAGGGGACAGTCCATCAGGCTGGCAGCCAGAGAGGGGGAAGGCTGGGCTGTGGGCTCAAAACAAAAGACAGAATATTTGTTCACTTTTGTGGCAGACAATATGGGGACTGGCCTCAGAGGTGCAAATTCCAGGACCTCATTCTCTCTCCTGTGGAGTGAGGCAAGAGGTCCTTTGTTCCTTGCTTGTTGGGGAAAGCCTACAACAGGGCTCGTAGTTAGAGAATGGGTCTCCCATCCCCTTGGCAATGGCACCTTCAGTCTAGTCACTCCATACTTGATCTCTGTTATCTTTCTTCTTTCTAAGCTCATAGCTCAACTCAGTGGGGATGATGTTCACCTTAATTTCTTCTCCTTGTGCTCAACACCCAATTTCAATTTCTCCAAGTTCACTTCAGCTCAAAATTCTCCTTCTGGATGGGAGCTTCTGGCAAAATCTGCCACTAGTCAGCCATTTTGCCCCTCCACCCATATTTCATAGTTATTAATCAAGAAAAATCACCTGTTAAATGTTATGCTAGATTATTTCTAAAAGTGTCCAAAATACTTGACAGCTCCTCCTATCATGAAGTGTGATTTCAGCAGTTCATGGTTTATGCCTATAATCCTAGCACTCTGACAGACCAAGGAAGGAGGACTGCTTGAGCTCAGGAATTTGAGATGAGGCCAAGAAAGAGCAAGACCCTATCTCTACTAAAAATAGAAAAAAAAAAAAATTTCCAGTTGTTGTGGCATGCAGCTGTAGTCCCAGCTACTAGGAGACTGAGGCAAGAGAATTGCTTGAACCCAATATTTAGAGGTTGCTGTGAGCTATGATGATGCCATCACACTCAACACCAAGTAAGACTCTGTGTAAAAAAAAAAAAAAAAAAAAAAAGAGGGCAGGCAGGCCGGAAAGAGCGAGAGAGAGAGACCGAGAGAACGAGAGAGAGAGAGAGAGAGAGAGAGAGAGAAAGGAAGGAAGAAAGAAAGAAAGAGAAAAGGAAATAAGTGGTATTTGCTTCACCATCCCTTGAATGTGGATTTAACCATGTCATTTGATTTGGCCCATGGGACTTTAGGACTCTCACTGCCACATTAGAAAAAGTTTTCCATGGGGCTACAGTGTTTTATTATGAAAATAGAATAAAATTTTTGAAAATAAAAAATCCTTTCTAATTTATGAAGAGTTTGTTATTTTTTGTTATTTTCTGTGCATGAGTTATGTACAACTCATGTGATGCTATAATACATTTTTACATTGTATACCATATGAGTTGTATGTGACTCATGACATCCTCATTAAATTTGTTTTTGAGCATTTAGTTTTTATCATTCCACAAATGTTTAGTTGTGTCTGGAGGGAACCTTTGGTGCTCCTGGATAACAACCTATGAATCATACCCACTAAGTATGTGCAACAGTGTCACATCATTGCATACTATCATATCAATTTTGTTCCAAGAGCTCCCAGGCAAACATTCAAGGGGAAATGCATAATTGGAAGTTATAACACAATCCAGCATATGTGGTACTCTTGGGCAGGCCAGCTGGAGCCAGGTGACAGGAAGTGGGGGAGACATGTCACTGACAACAAAAACAATAAGTAGAGGTTTCATAGTATAGAGGCACGCTATAAATCTTCCTGCCTGTCCACCAGTTTTATACACTTCATGATGTCCCCAGCTCAAAACTAACTGAAGTTGAAAGCAACTCTCTTGGCAGTTCATGTGTTACTAAACATGTAGCAAATAGAGGCTTAAAATGCTCTTGTCCATAATGGAGCAGTCCCTGGCTGCTTTTGGAACCCAGCTGTCATATAAACAAGATAGGCTAGCTATGAATAAGTCCAGAGATAAAAGTATGTCTTGAAAAGAATAGTGGATGTGGAGTTTTTTTTAATGAAGTGGACTAAATCTAATAAGGACAGACATCACATGTTACTGAACTTGCAACTGATGCTCTCATTAAAAGAGATTTGGAGTAAATAATTGTGACCAGAGAGTGGATGGTGATAGACTGGGGAGCAGAGATGGAATGCCACATTATTTTGCAGTAACTCTCATAAAATATTGAGTCTATTTTTTTACCCTGTGAATCTTGGGTTTGGTCATGTGACTTGCTTTGGTCAATAGGACATTAGTAAGTATAATAGAAGCTGAAGTTTGAAGTGAGCATGAACATTTGAACTTGCTTTCTTGCTACTTTTGTCACACAATCATGTGTAAAGGCTTTGGCCAACCCCTTAGATGATAAAAGACGTGACCTACTCTGCCTGTGTCCCTGGTCAATAGCCAGACACAGGAGTGAAGCCACATGGGATGAGACATCCCAGCCAACCTGACAATTGACTTCATAAAAATGAACAAGCCAGGTTCTGAACAGAACTACATAGCAGAATCCTGAAGTAAATACAATGATTATCTTTAGTTATTAAATTTTGGTGTGGATTTATATGCAGAAAACAATTTATGCAAATAATTTTAATGAAGCAAAACGTTACTTCAATATTTTCAGTAAAAATTGTTTACTTTTGCTGAGGGTTGGCAAAATTTAATGCCAGTAATCTCTGGCAGAGTCTTTCAGGTTGATTCTTACGACCAGAATTCAAAATACATGTAGTCCTAGAATGAAAAGGAAAAATTAAAAACAATTAGGTTGATTTAATTATATAAACAGCTACAAGCTTTAGACATGTTATTATAATGCAGGTCCCTGTGTTATAATAACAAGATTTTAAAATACATTTAAAAACAGAATTCTGAAGATCAGAGCTGTGTAGAACCAGTTACTAAGGGCATAAAAATGATTGTTTTTCAATACATCAAAATAATAAATTTGAGTATACAGGTCCTTGGAGAACAACTAATTCATCATTTTATTTGCATACATTTTTATCCATATATACTCACCATAGAAAGCTGGAAGAAAAGGGGAAAAGCTTTATTTTTAATTCCTCTGATCTATCACTAATATTTTGGTTTCAGTTCCTTCCACACATGTATAATTGGTGTAATAATATGCTCCTACATAGTATTATTTTTTAAATCACATAAAAATATCCTGATTAGTTGTCATTAAATACATTGAAAACAGTTTGAGTCTTTATTAATAATTTGTTTTACTATATGTGTAACATTCTATTTTAGAACTGTCTCATAATGTTCTTAATTTAAATCTCATGCTTTCAAATTTTATATAATTTTAATTTTTGCTATTTATTTGAATGAAGTTTGCCACAGAGTTTATGTTGTCATTGGTTATAAAGATTGTGCATAATTGTTTGTTTAAACAAATATAATATAATATAAACATAGAATATAAACATAACCTTTTTTTTTTAAGAGGCAGGGTCTCGCTCTTACTCAGGCTGATCTCGAACTCCTGAGCTCTTGGGATCCTTCCTCCTTGGTGTCCCAGAATGCTAGGATAACAGGCATCAGCTACCACACCTGGCCTAAACATTACATTTTTGGATGGACAGTTTTAATTATTTCCCGAAAAGTTATACCTGGAACTCATGGTCACTTAATTCTCTAAACTGTCATCAGCACTCAAGCTTTGTCATTAGAAACAGGAAGTTTATTATAGCATAAATAAAAAGAGGTAGTTTATCATTTTTTTTGTTTCCTTTGTGTGTTTTAAAAAATATTTTCTTGTATTGATTTATGTTTATTTCCTCTTTGATGGTTGTTTGAGTTATTTTTTCATATTTATGGTACATATCCATTGAAATTTGATTTTTTCCTCATCAATATATAATTTTTATTAATGTTATTGCTTTGTCGTATTTGTAGCATATATTTCCTTTATTTTTTGCTTTTTAATATTTAGTATCATGATTTTTTTTTTTGAGGTACAAAAGTTTAAGATATTTGAATTCAGTAGTTGGTTTCTTTATGATTTCCTTGCTTTGGAAGACTTTTCTATGCCAGAGATGGTGGCTCACGCCTGTAATTCTAGCACTCCGGGAAGTCAAAGTGGATGGATTGCTTGAGCTTAGGAATTCGAGACCCGGTCTCTGCTACTGGGGAGGCTGAGGCTGAGGCTTGAGTACAAAAGTTTGAGGTTGCTTGAGCTATGACGCCACAACACTCTACCAATGGTGACAAAGTGAGATTCTGTTTCAAAAGAAAAAGAGACAGACTTTCTTACCTAGAGAATACGTTGTGGGTACTATTTATTCCTTCGTCTTTGTTGGCTTCATGATTTAGTAGATCTTTCATTATACTTCCTGTGTTCATTCTGGTTCCTTATGAACTTTTTAATTTTAGCTAATTAACATCAGTTCATTGATTTTTTACTTTTTTTTCAATAAATATTTACAGCTATATATTTTCTTTATCTTCTTTAATTGCATAATTGAGAGTTTTGATGTTAATATTTTACTGTGTAGTTTGAAGTTTTAAAACACTTTGTTATTATATTTTAAGTAAATAAACATATTCACTTCTCAATAGGTATAAAACATTTAAATTACTTATCTTTATTAACTTATAATTTAGTCTCAATTTCTCAGACACCAAAGTCTGAACAGTATTGATTCCCTGAAATTTATTGAGACTTCTTTGCCCACTAATGAGATCAATTTCTGTAAACAATATTTATTTGAGAACAGTGTATGTTGTCTAATTGCCTAGTACAAAGTTCTACATAGACCTAGTAAATCAAGTTTGTGAATTTTGCTCAAATTTTATGCAACTTTACTAATGTTCTGTCTCTTATACCTAGTAAACATTGACATGTGTTAATAAATTTCCCATTATGATGATTGGTTTATAACTTTTTAATTTATTACTTTTCTCTATTTTTAAGGTTAATATTAAGTGTATGAATATCTAGAATTATCTTGTTTGAATAGAAACTTTATCATCATGTAGTTACTCACTTTGTCACTATCCATAATGTATTTTGTCCTAGTCTATTTTTTATTTCTTGGTATTCCCAATCTTTCTTGTGATTAGCATTTATCTACAATCTTTTATCCATATTTTTTCTTTTAATTTTTACCTTTATTTTAGGTTTATCTTTTATAAGGAGACTATGGATACTTTAAAAATCAAATATAATAATTTGTCTTTTAGCTGGTGGGGGTTTTTCCATTTACATTTATTACAGTTATTTTTAAAGTTTGCATGGAATTTATTTAATTGACATGATACAGGTATATAGATAGATATTTTAAAATTTCTGTTAGTTCTGCTTTTTCTATGCTTTTTCTCATTTCTTATTTATTCCCCAAATGGATTTTGATTTGTTTGTTTGGTTGCTTGTATTATATTCTAATTTTTTCTTTCTACTATTTTAAAATTTACCTTGTCTTTTTGTTTTAGTGGCTCTATGAAATTTTAAAATACACATTTAATTGAACTCAAAACAATTTAATTCTAATCTCTTTTACAACTTATATACTTTTGTTGGCTAGTATTTTAACTTTACAAAGTAGACATTTGTATTATATTACTTGCAAAATAAAATCACAAATTTGTTTTATATTTTATTTGCTTTCCAATTTTACTAAATTTAAGATCATCCATCTAAGATCATTTCCTTCTTCCTGAAGTATAGTAAGTCTTCAGTTAATGTCATATCATCAATAGGTTCTTGGAAACTGCAATTTTAAAAAAAACAATGAAAACAATTTTTATTGTTTTACAATAAACTCTATTGTTTCTCACCAACATAAGAATAAAACAATGCTGAAAAAAATGAGATTATTTGAGAACCTGAAGTATGTCATTTCAGGTAAAATTATAATTCCCAAGAACCCATGGATAACATTAACTGAGAACTTATTGTTTCTCCTTAAAAAATGACATCTTTGTGTTGTAAAATGCTTTTAAAACTATAAATGTCTTTCATTCATTCATATTCTTAAAAAATAATGTTAAAGGAAATAGAATTTTAGAGTTAAGCCTTTTTTAAATTAGTGCTTTAAAGATACTATTTTACTGTTTTCTGTCTTTGACTAATTCTGTGGAGTAGTCAGTTGTAAGTTTAATTACTTGCAGATTCTTTTATTTTTGATTTTCTTTACTTTCTTTTCTTTCTTTCTTTTTTTTTTTTTTTTTTTTTTTTTGCAGTTCTGCTGCTTCACTCTGACTTAGACGAATGTTAACTTTTAATTGAACTATTTGGGATATATTGGGCTTTCTGGATCACTAAATCCATGTTTCTCCATTCTAGAAATTTTTAACATTTTTTAATTCTCTATTATGTCAATTTTCTTCATTTAGAGCCCTTAACATTTATATTTCCTTGTCTATCTATACTGTATTATGGAAATAATTTCCTCAACTACATCTCTCAGTTCACTCATTTTTCCTTATCTACATCTGCTAGTTAACTTCTTTATTTTTCATTTTCCTTACATTTCTTAATACTACTGATAAGGCTGTGTAACTCTAGCCCTTTATACCTCTTTTGACATTTACTGTCATTTCTTAATATCTGGGGTACAAAAGTAGTTGTTTGTAATTGTTTTCCATCTAGAATTTAATTATAATCAAGAATGACATTTGTATCTTAAATTTTTCTATGTATCTGCTATGGTTTGAATGTTTGTGTTCCTCCAAAATTCAGGTTGAAATAAAATCACAGAGCAATAGTAATAATATTATTAAGGGGGATCTTTAGGATGGGATTAGGTTTTGACTACCCCCCAATAAATTAGAGTCCTTATGAAAGAACTCAAGAGAACTAGCTATCCTTTTACCTTTCTGTTTTCTACTATGTGAGGACAATGTTCTCCCCTATGCAGGACACAGTGTTCAAGGCACCTTTGTGGAAGCAGAAACTATGTCCTTACCAGACATTGTACCTGCTTGGTGCCTTCATGTTGGACTTCCCAGCCTCCAGAGGTGTGAGAGATAAATGTATGTTGTTCATAAATTACTCATTTTCTGTTACTTCATTACAGGAGCATGCATGGACTAAGACAATACCTATAGTTTCCAAATTAACAAAATAATAGTTTTTAAATAAAAATTTAAAAAGTTTACAATACAATTTTAAATTATGAAAAATAACTATAAGTTACACTTAATATGCCATTTTGTTCTTCTTTTCAGTGACTTAACTTGATTTTTTATAAAGGCAAAGAATTTAAACTTCAATGATCATATTTCATATTTCTAGGACATTGTAGTTTCTGCTTTCTTCACTAGGGGAGTACTGAATCAGTGATGTAACTTAGAGACTGAGAACAAGGCCAAAAGACATAATATGTGCTTTGATTCAGGTGATTTAAAGAGAAATATTGGCCAAAGTGCAATGGCAAGCTCAGAAAATGTAATTTTCAGCTAAGTAGAATAAAAATGGACTCACAATGAGAAAACTTGCTCCAAGCATCAATGCTTTAATTTTAACATCAAGATCAAATGGAAACTGGATCCCAAATTTATTATCATTGCTTAAAATTCCCCTTAAAAATCCAGATCCAGTGTAGGTTTTTGAAATCTTTCCAATGATCATTTCTTCATCCAGAGACAATAACTAAAAGGGGGTTAAAAAAAAATATATATATATATATATTATATATAAATATATATATAATATACTTATATATATAATATATATATATATATTATATATATAAATATATATTTTGTATATATATACAAAATCTCAAGAGAAAATTTCTGAAATGAATAAAAAAGAATTCCTACACCAAATTTATTAACTACATATGACCTTGATGAGTTGTAATCATATTGATTATACCTTTAAATTAAAAGAATGTACAACCATAGACAGATATAGAATAGCCTAGAAAAACATCTATAGACAATTTCTAACTAAAGGTAGATTTTCAAATTAAGTATAACTGACTGTGTCTATATCTGCATACACACACATTTAATTTATATGCATAATTTGTTTAAATTTAATATGATAATCAATCTAATGACAAAATGAAAACCACTAGCTTTACAGCTCTGTTACACAGTTAACTCAACTCTTTGATAAGTGATCTTAATTTTCTGGATCTCTTTACCTATTCTTCAGTCCCTTTTCTCCCTTACTCATCTAAACTCTGTAGAGCATTACTTCTAAGTAATATTCATTCCTTCAGAATAAGAGATAGTAGAATAGGGAGATCATAAGCAGACTAAACAAAGTGGGGGGATGGTTTGAAGAAAGCTGCTTGGGGAATAGCATCATTAGGATCATTTAAGCTGAGACTTGGAAGATCATAAGGCATTAGTGAAAAGACAAATACAGGACAGAGAGCGTCTCAGCATTAACAACCTGGGGAAAGGCACTGAGTTAGGAGATATCACAGCTGGAGCAAAGGGAGTGAGGGAGCTAGTTGTAGAAAATGAGGTAAACAAGAGGGATATGCTAAGCTGGGTAAGTCATACACATCCACATTGTCAGCAGTGTTAAGGTATGCGGGGAAAGAGAACTTTGGAGGAGTTTCAAATAATTATGCCCAAACTTCTTCACTCCTTCCAGAACTCTGAACCAGTCATTGCATCTCATTTTCAGCAAAATATCTTACCTTATACATTAACAGAGAAAATAGAAACTCCTGGGCAGGAACTTAACTAAACTCCCAGACATCAGCCTTATAAACTAATTGTATTCAAACCAATACTGCCTCCTTCTTTCTGGTGGGATAAACGTCCTATCCCCAGGCCTATTTGAGGTTCGTTTTCTACATGTGTCTTATGTCCCATACCAAGTAAGAAATTGGGTTCATCAAGTAGTCAACCTTTCCCGTGTCTTTCTCCATACTCTCTCTCTCATTGGCTCCTTTTCTTTAAAATCAAAACTTGCTAAGGACCTTCCTTTCTGAAAAATACCTTCTCTTCTGCCCTGTGCTCTCATCCAGGCAGAAACAGGATGAGGGTAAAGCAGTGAGACAAGTCATGTAAATGTATTGTCAGTATTCATCTTCATTTGCATTTTTTGTTATTTGTTTATAATGAAATTTGATTATGTTCAGGTGCCACCTATGTAAAATACCGAATTTTTGGTGCCCCTTAAAAATTATACCTGAGATGAGCATCTCACTTGCCTCATTCTACTTCTGGCCCTGTAACTGCTACTATTTTATCTCCCATCCTTTACATACAAAAATATTAAAAGAATTGTCCACATTTGTGCACAAGATGACTTTTTACAGAAATATGGCCTCTCTTGTTCCTTATTCTTGTAGCTTACTCAAGAATGCCAGCTTTAAAATTGTTTTGCTTCAAACTAGAAGCAGAAAGTGTGTTATTCACCTAAGACAAAGTTCTAAAGACATTCGAATAAAGTAGAATTTGTATACTTGAAAATATAAAACAATGTACAAAAAGAATTGTATTGTTTCATATTAGTAAAAATGAACCAAAGTAGCTTTGGCTTCCAGAACTTTATGCAGGGACCACAACATTGTTGTGGTTTCCAACTTGAAATATAGTATTCTTGTGTGCTCACTTTATTACTTTTCCAAACTAACCATATTGTTACTTCATTTTCAGCGAAATAATCTGCTTAAATATTTTTTACTTAATCAGTATAAAAAGGTGCCAGTCAGAATCTATCACTAAACCGAATTTACATAATCTTAGAAAAGGAAGGAAAATTAGGTAGCATTTTAGTTAGGTTGTATACAAATTTCTGACTTGGTATTTCATATAGCAAAAAAATAAACAAATATATCATTGATGGAAGTTTGAGAAGCATGGCTTTTTGCACACCTAGTATGTTATCAAACTAACACAATATTCTCTGTTGCTTAGTAATCTCTGGATTTAGATAAATGTAGTGAGTTGTTTAGTTTTATTAAATGCATTTAGCATATATAATAGTTAAATTCCCAAATTATTATCTAGATGTTGGCCATAATTTGAGAAATAAATAAATAAACACAAAAAAATTTTAAATTGTATTATACAAATTTCAAAATTTTATAAAAAGTGAAAACTGTATTAATAAACATTAATATATTATTTATCAACACCAGATTATGTCATTGTGTTTTGTGAGAAAGTTTAATGTTCTATTTTACTATTTCTTAAAATATTAAATATCAAACTTGTTTGATGACTACATTATACTAAAACAATAGCTTAGAAAGGTGTCCTATGAGCTATATAAACTTTATGGTTTAATTATACAAGAACATTATTAATTAGTAATTCAATTTTTTTCAGTAAAGTCAAAGAGTTGTAGTAACACCACAACAATTCATTTTATTTTTCTCTAATTATATTTATTAATTATATGTATTAGAAAACAAATAATTTGAACATGATAATATCAAAACATTACGTATTACTCACATTAAAATTTAGATCCCTGAGATAGCTAAAAACCATACATGGCCCTCTGATTTTCAGTACATCCTCTTTATCCTGGTTTTTTATTTTAAACCGGGGCAATTGTGGGTGACAGTATTGATAAACATATCCAATTATTTCACCAGGTGGAGCCTCGACTTCTAGCTATAAAAGATTAAAAAACATATTGATCCAATGAGATATGTTATATTAAACATATTTTGTATTTTATTACTTACATTATATATTTGTGAGTAACACCATATTTAGTTATGAAGTACCTTTTACTCGAGCTTTTTGTATATTTGAACAGAACTTTTTGTGTTGGAGGCATGCCCGATATCTGACAGGCAGTGAAAAGACCAGGTGTTAAATGTTAAACTAATTCAGGGAAGAAAGACATAAAAAATTGCAAACTCTTGTTATAAGAACATTATGATTTTAATATAAAATCTATACAAAGACTTGAAAGAAAACTACAGACCTAAATATTATAAATGCAGACCCAAAATCTTATCAAATCTAATCCAGCAATATATTAAAATAACATGTTCAAGTGGAATTTATTCCAGAAATGCAAGGTTATTTAAGAAAAAATAATTTATACAACTATTATATTTATAAAGTGAAAGATTACATAATCAAATCAATAGATTTGGTGGAGAAGATTTGACAAAATACAAAAAAAAAAAAAAAAATATATATATATATATATATATATATATATATATATAAAATTAGTAATAGAGTTTTCCTCAACCCAATAAGGGGTATCTTCAAAATATCTGCAGAGGAGATCACAATGGTTAATTAGACACAGAAAGTGTTTCTCTTCCTTGGAGAAGAAACAGAACAGTTAGCAGATTCATTTCTAATAGATCATCTAGGAGAGAATTCTAGGACTTACTCAGAGAAGTGACAGGAAGCCCCCAAAGTGCAAAAGGATTGTGTTTTACGCAATTTTCCCACTGGATACTGGCTAAAAACTAAGAATCTACTATACACAAGGGAACAGTAAGACATATGAGCCCCAGAGCTCCACTCACTGAGACCAGCTTTTGCGATTTCGGCTACAAGAGAATCCCCCTGACTCAGACAGCTGTTAGGCCTAATATAAGTAGCTGCTTAGAGATCCACAGATACGTTGTTTCAGCATGCCACTCGGGTGACTAGGTGCACCAGTCTTATAAGGCTGGCCACTTCTACACATCCCCCTTCTTGTTCTCACCAAGGGACATTCAGATGAAAACAGAAATCCCATCAAGCCTTTCACATGTGTACTCCACTCTTACTCCACACTTGAGCACGTATCCTAGTTCTCTTTTCTCCTCCCTCCTCCTCAGTTGAGCATGCTTCCTTTTTTTCCCCTCAGATCTTGCAATGCCTTTGTCTATCTAGGAGCCCTTAGTATATAAACTTTGTTTCCTTGTGCCTCTCCTGTGTTCTTTCTTGTGGCCACACCTGATTGACCATCTCGTGAAAGAACACAAGAGTATAGAAGCGTTTCAAGAATTATAGAACTGACAAACTCAAAACTGTCACTTATCCAGATCACAAATGACCACAGATCAGAAATGAACCCTAGGATAGATGTTTAGATATTATAGAAGAAAAAAATCTGAAGATCTTGTGGCTTTGATTGACTGGAAAAAAGTGTACAGAGTTGTGCACGATTCTCACCCTGCAGTTACGTGGTACAAAGATTCAGTTCTCACTCTGACATTTTCATTCCACACAATCTTTTGTAACCAAACCCAATGCTTACATGCTATCATACAGCCCAGGGTTGAGGCATTTTTGAAGCAGTGCAAATACATTCTAAATCATGTGGAATAAATACTTACCTTTTGTAGGCAGCAGCTACTCCAGCAGCAGCTACATCTTAGAGCTTTATGCAGAACAATTACATCTCGACCTACATTATCATAAATTGTCATAGTAAAAGGCCTTGAAGAGCCACAAAGGCATTGAAGAAACCAATTATTTCTTTCTTCTGCAAGATAAATTCTCTGTCCTTGATTGTTCATGATTTCATATGTTTTACTAGTTTCCAAATTTCTGAGGACTAAAGAATAAAACAACGATGATTTATTAGTAATTCTAATGAACAACTTGCATACATTGCCTATTGAATTACTTTCAAATATGGAAATTATATTGGGTAATAAACAGCTTGGCTTTAGGTAACTTATCTTCATTGGTATCTTTTTCTTGTTAGATATTAAAATGAGGGAGACAGACCAGCTGCTCTCTGGTTCCCTTTACTGCAAAAATTCTATGCACAGATTTTTTTGTATCATTTTTTTAATTTCAGAGACATGAATCCATTACTATTATGTTTTAACTTATGCAAAACTTTACTTCTCTTCATCTTTTCCTTTCTCAATTTGAAAAAGATTTTATTAGAACTCCAACCTGGATAGTAGAAACCAAGAAAAATATTTTACTTATGTGAAATTGAAGGGAATGGGAAAAACTTAAGATAGTAAGATGATATCAAATTTATCTCTTTTGCAAGAAAATGGGAATATTATTTTTGTTCTAATAATTTTACCGGTGATTATACAAAATAAATAATCCTAAATTTAAAAAAACGTTTAGGCACCAAATGTTCACTATGTTCCAAACTAGAACAACAACAAAAAATAAAGTGGAAATAAAGTATCCAATAAGAAGAGATAATATATTATATCCTATGGAGAGTGTTATTACAATGCTGGATTTTTATGATTTAAGAAAATTAGGTGAGTAAACATAAATATTGGATGGACAATGATTAAAAGTGCTTTTTTAAAATCCTAACAAAATAACAAAATGTCTTCAGAGGAAATGAATCAGTGGTATGAAAGACTGTTTTCTCTCACTGTTTTAATTTTTCAAGTAAGTATGTGTTTACTGGAATATATTACTCCAATATACATTTAACATTCTGTTTTGACTCTAAACTTTGAAATAGGTAAGTACAGAATTTACTCACTTTTAATTATTACTTAGTATGCATATGTACATAATTATGTTTTTATTTTGTGTCAACATATTTGAAAGGTATACATTTTGATCTGATATTGAAGGGTTAAATCATGACTCAAAACTTATGAAAATTATGTTTTCTGACCATCTTTCAAAATTATTATTTTTATAGGTAGAATTGCATATACATGATTTACATTTTTAAAATGCAAAACAGGGTACCAAATTTTTCCTCCAGCCCTATCCTCTTTCCTTCCTCCTCCAATTTCACATGCATCCTGTACAGTTTTTAAATTCACACATGCACACGCACACAACTATGTACTCTACATTATAATTGCTTTTTATTATAAATATTACTTATATGAATATATAACTTATATTGCTAAGTAATATATTCTGAAGATATTACTGCCAATTCTGTGTAGCTGTCGCATTCTTCTAAGTATTAACAACTTCATAGTGTTATAATATATGTAAGTATCAACATTTCTAATGGTAGTTTTCAAATTTTAGCCTGCATCAGATTCACCTGAAGGGCAATGGTAAAGCATAAGTTATCGAACCCCACCTGTGGATTTTCTGATTTCAATGGGTCTATTAAAGAGGCTGGGAATTTGCATTTTTAACATGTTCCCAGATTATGTTGATGCTGCTGTTTCAGGGATGTACTTGCAGAATTACTAGTTAAGAGTATTAGTCCCTTGAACATAGATGTTTAGATTTTTCTCAGTATTTTTCCTATTTTTGTTACCTCTCAAATTATGAGTAACTATGGCAGTTTCCTTCGATTTCTCACACTAGCTTTTACCTTGCTCATGATCTTTATGACTCCACACTGTACATTTTATTTAAGTATTATATAAGTCCATTTTTTGTTGCTATAACAGACTATCACAAACTGGGTAATTTCTATGAAATGGATCTATTTCTGACAGTCCAGAGGCAGGGATGTCTGAGGTCAAAGGGCCTGACACCCTTAGAGGTGCATGGGTGAAAGAACACGTGCGAGAGGGAGAGGTAGGAGCCTAAACTCATCTGTTTATCAGGAATCCACTCCTTTGAAAACTAACCCACTCTTGCAATAATAACATAAATTTATGCATGTGGGTAGAGCCTTTGTTACTTAACTACCTCTTAAAAGTTCTACCTTTTAACACTTTTGCACTGGGAATTGAGTTTTTAACACAGGAAGTTTGGAGGACCCATTCAAGCCATGATATTCCACCCTGACCCCAAAATTCATTTCCTCCCTTATAAAATATATTTGTCCTATTCCAATAGCCCTAAAATTTTAACTTCATCACCATCAACTCAAAAGTCCTAAGTGCAGAGTGTAATCTGAATCATATATGGACGAAACTCAAGGACAATATGTCTTTTGCTATGAGCCTGTTACTTAAATTATCTACTTCCAAAATACAATGGTAAGATAAGTATGAAATAGACATTCACATTCCAAAAGGTAAAGAAATAAAAGGAGTGACTGGTTCCAAATAAGTCCAAAATCCAAAAGGGAAAACAAGATTAGGTTCTAAATCTGAAGAATAATCTCTTTTGATTTTATGTTCTACATCCAGGACACTGGAGGAAGTTAGGCCTCCAAGGCCTCAGGCAGCCTTACTCCTATGGCTTTTCTGGGCACAGTTCACCCCAAAGCTCCCATGAATTGCAGTCTCGTGCCTGCACCTTTCCCCAGATGAAGTTGTGTGCTGGTGGCCCTACAGTTCTGTGGTCTTGAGAACCGTCCTACTCCCACAATTCCACTGGGCTTTGCCTTAGTGGTTTTACTTAGTGCTTTGTCTGTATGGCAAGTGTCTTTCTGGAGCACCAACCTGTTTGAGACATTCTTTGAAAGCTTGGTAGAGGCTGCTGTGGTCCCTCAGCTCACGTGCACTACACATCTGCAGATTCAGCAATAAATGGGTGCCCCCAACACTCAGCATTTGAGCCCTCTGGACTTGTACAGGAGTCACATTTGTGCCCCATTGCACCATAGCTGAAGTGGATGAGGTGGACGGCCCCACAATGTGAGGAGCAGAGAACCAAATTGGCCCTTGGCAATGAGTTTGTGAGGGTACCGTGGGCCCATCTAAAACCATTCAACCTTTCTAAAGCTCTGAGCCTGAGATGGGAGAGGCAATCTGAAGAACTCTGAAATGCCTTGAGGGCACATTCTCCCATTGTCTTCATGAATAATAGCTGGTACCTCTTCTGCTTGTGCCAATCTCCATAGCAAATCATTGTTTGGCCACACCCTTGGTTTGTTTTCCTAGGCACGTGTTTTTCACTTTTTATATGTTTAGTCTAGATTTTTTTATTTGAATCTTTTCCTTCTGTTTCTCTTTTGATTATAAATTCTCCATTTTTAAATCATTTATTTACTTTCACATATTTTATATATGGATAAAAGTAACCATGCAGTTCCTTCAGTATTTTCTCAGAAATTTCTTCTGTCAGCTGTTTCTTCCTTGCTCTTAAATTCTGCCTTCCATAAAGCCCTAGGGCCTGAACACAGTTATACGAAGTTCTTTGCAACTGTATAATATATAAGGATGGCCTTTACTTCAGTTTCCAAAACCTTTTTCCTCATTTCCATCTGAGACGCCATCAGAATTGTCTTTCCTGTATAAATTTCTACCATCATTCTGCTCACTCCCTTACATAATTGCTACAGAGTCTCAGATTTTCCCAATTGATTAGTCTTTCTTTTTCTGGGCCTTTAACGCTCCTTTCATGGCAATCTAGGTTTTTTGTAGCTTGCTCCTCCAAAGTCTTCTAGCCTCCAACCATTACCCAGTTCCAAAGCCGCTTCCACATTTTCAGCTACTTGCTACAGCAAAGACCCCACTTCTCAGTGATGCTTTTCTATGTTAGAGTCTGCTTTGTGTCACTATAGCAGGATACATAGATTGGGTAATATAAAGAACAGAGATTTAGTTCATGAAGTTCTAAAGGCTAGAAAGTCTAAGTTCCAAGGGCTGGCATCTGGTGAGGGCCTTCTTGCTGAGCTATAACCTGGTGGAATGTATCCAATGGTGAGAGTGCTCATGAGAGGAGGGAAGGAAGGGAGTCATGGGAGTTCCTTTACCAGGAATCCACTCCCATGATATGTAACCCACCCCTGAGCTAATGAGGTCAGAGGCCTCATGACATAATCACCTCTTAAGGGCTCCATCTCTCATCAGTGTTACTTTGGTGTGAAGTTCCCAACAGAAAAACTATGATGGACATGGTCTAACCACACCAATCTCATCACCCTTCACATTTCAAAACAAGCCCTTTGGGGAAAGCCTGGCTCTGAGTCATCTTTGATTCTCTCAGAATGGCTAGCACATGCCTCGTTTATTGTAGGTAAACAGCATTGTTTCTAGAAAAAAAAGATCTTTCCTAAAGATGAAGCATTTCAGCATAACACAGCAAGAAAAATAAAAAAAAAAAAACATTCTTTTATATAATAATACTCATATACCTCAATTGAAAGGCTTTTACAGGGTAAGCAATACCACAAATGTCCATTTTACTCTTAGAATAACTAATATATAAAAGAAAGATCATCACTACATTTTGAAACTAACCCCAGTTTACTAACAATCATTTCAGTTTCATCTACATGAAATAAATACTTCTAGTCAAGTTGAGATATGTGTGAAAACTTTAACTTTAAAGGACAGTTTAATTTCTTAGATATGGGTGCAGAATTGGGCCACCCAAAAACTTACCTATAATCTGCTTCTATTAGCAGAATTCTCAAAGAATCTGGAAACATTGCTTCTCTGATATCTGTAGTTGAGGAATTTAGGATAAGGAAAACATTTTAGGAGTTAGGCCTATGTGTAGCAAGACTAAAAATGAAGACTAGAAATTTCAGGGATGACGCTGAATTTCTTTTTCCTTTCTTGTGAGGAGACTACTGCTACATTCACATTCTCGTTGTCTAAGGACCTTCTCTATATTCTCTTCAGGTTTCCATGGTTTAGTTTTCCCCAGAGATAAGGAACACTTTATGAGGGTTTATAGAACTACAATAAAACAAGTCACATCTTGGAAAATGAGGATGTCAGTGTTTTACGTACATACCGTCCAGAAGTTCAAAACGTTGACACACTATTAATCGATTTATCTATTAGAGTAGAAAATAAAGATAGGTGGTATGAAGTACCCAAACTAAACTTAAAGCACATGCCAACACAGAATGACATTTAAGATACTTAATCAAGTTGATAGTTAATCATTATCAATGTCTCTAACTTTTTCTGTGGCTTGTCATACACATATTACAGTAGGCTAAAACTAAATTTTAGTTTTTGTTTTGCCATGGAAACAGGTAAATACAAAAATATTACTATAATGTATAAAGAATTTTATCTTTTCTCTATTGTTAATGTGCTCTATATTTTGGTTTATAAAAACTTAAAAGACTTTCATTAGAAATGGTTTTGAAATTCAGTAAGTTTATGTTATAATTTGAAGTAAGAATTGTAATATAATTTCTACCCAAATTCTAAAAACTGTTCTTAAATTTGTATCACCTTTTGTACCAAATTTGTAATTAAAATGTAAATAACCTTTTCAATAAGGTACAGACATACTATTCCATTTTTTAAGTATTAAGAAAAGAAGATGTGGTCAAAGATTATAGACTTCTAAATAGTCAAAGCTCATAGTACTACAGAACATTAAATCAAAAGTGATGGCCTAAACAAACAGTAATTTGATCCCCAAAAATCTAGTACAGAACAGAGACATTTTTCTAATATTTATATTAATATTTTACATCTTCATTCCAGGCTTCTAGTATCTAAGCACTAGATGAAATAATGATTCCTGAAGTTAATTTTAAGTTATATTCTCAAAATCTAATTTCCTCTTTCAAAAGTAAGCATTCATTTTTAAATGGGCTACCTAGAAAATAAATGTATAAATAACAATATTTTATATTTTTAAAATAAAACTTTAGGACCTCACTCAAAAAATAGAAATTTAAATGTGAATAAAATGGAAAAATCTTAGTTGTAGTAGTTTAATCTATAGTCCAAAAATTTTATAACAAGTTTATTTTGCAACTATCTAAATTAATGTTATTATAGATCAAATAAGTTAGGAAACTATACCTGGTGTAAATATTCCAGTCCAGGTGGACAGTTGGTTATTGTTCCTGGTGTAGGCATCCATTGTATTGTGGGTTGTTCATCATAAAAACTCATAATCTCGATTAAATAAATGGCCTGCAATGTGACAGATTGGATATACTTAGCCTTTTACCTTTAAACCTAATATTACCAAAACATATTAACCTGGTTAGAGAAGGAATCAATTTCTACTTCATGTTCACTTTTTCTGTGTTTAATGGTATAAATGTTAGGCAGTTAGCTAAATATGAGCAGGGTGGATGATGGCTATAGTCAGGTTATTTTGAATTTCCTTGGGTCAGGGTGACCTGGGCTAGTATGAATATGAGGCTGATTAAGACCTTGCAGGTGGGTTGTTATCAAGAACTTGCAGGTAAATTGTTTTTAAGACTTTGCAGATGGGTTGTTTTGGCAACAGAGTTAATTAAGACCCTGGGAGACATCTAAGAAGCAGCTAATACTCCACAGAATTGAATATAAAATCTAAAACTGCCATTTCCACAGGGCCTGCAGTCACTTAAGTTGAGGCCCCAGCTTGCTGTGCAAGACATTAATCATCTTTCTTTTTCTTGCAAAAACTTTACATTTTTTCAATTATTTCAGCAACTGCTTTGAACCACCATGACATTCTAACATAAACATCATCCATAGTTTATTTTTAAACTGTTTTCAATATTTGTGTTTTTATATCTTTTAATCTAGTTGCATTTATTTCATTTTCTTGCCCACTTGTTTTGGCTAGAAGCTGTACAATAATTTTGAATAGAAGTTGCAGAAGTATCCTCACCTGGCTTCCAATTTTAGGAGTAAAATATTCCATCTTTCATCATTAAGTATGACTTTTTTTTTAAATATATGTCATTTACAAAGCTGAAGAAGTTTCCACCTATTGCAAGTTTGTTTAGTTTTCATCTTAATCACAAGAGTGATTTTTTTCAAAAGCTTTTTCTGTGATCACTGAGATGATCATACATCTTCTGTATTTTACTCAATTTATATAGTGTATGATATTAAATTATTTTTAAATTTTAGCTGAGCGTTGCATTTCTAGAATAAATTTTCCTTGGTCTTTCTGTATAATTATTTATATATCTTGCTTGATCTTATTAGCTACTATTTTGTTGAGGATTTTTGTGTCCATATTTGTAAAAATGTGATATGGATCTATTTTTTTCTTATTGTGTCCAGTAAATCTGACCCCAAAAAATGAATTGATAGTGTTTCTCCTCTTCTATATTTAGAAGAGTTCGTGAACACTTGGTATTAATTCTTCTCTAAGTGTTTGGTAGAATTTACCAATTAAGCCATCTGCTCCTCAACTTTCTTTGTGGGTAATTGTTTTTGATTCAGTGACTTCTTACATTTTGGTTAAGATTTCATATTTTCTTTTGCATCAGTTCTGGTATTTGTGCCCTTCTGTGCATCTATTCATTTCATTGCAGTTATCCAATTTATTAGCATATATTTCTCCATGGTATTCTTTAAATTTATTTTTATTTCTGTAAGATTAATAGTAAGATTCCCTTTTTCATTCATAGTTTTTGTAATTTGAGTCTTTTATATATATATATAATCAATCTAGCTAGAGGTTTATTAACTTTGTTGACCTTTTCAAAGAACTTGATTTGGTTTCATTGATTTTCTCTCTTTTTTTGTCATTCAATATTTCACGACTTTCCTATAATACTTATTGTTCCCTTCCTTTTGCTCACTTAAAGTTTAATCTTCTCTTTATCCAGGGTCTTAAAATAGAAGGTTAATTTATTGACTAAAAATTTTTCTTTTTTTAAACTATAGGCACTGACAATTACACTTACAAATTCCCATCTAAGCACTGATTTAACTTTAGCTCTTATTCTTGGTATGGTGTTTGTTCATTTCAGTTGATTTTGAAGTGGTTTCTAATTTTGCGTATTTCTTTGACTACTGGTTGTTTACAAGTGTGTTCTCTATTCATACAAATCTGTGAATTTGTCTCATTTCCTTCTTTAATTTATAATTTTATTACTTTGTGGTCAGAAAATGCACTGTATGTGATTTAAACTTTTTAAAATTTAGTATGAATTATTTTATGGCCTAATATGTGTTATATTCTGGACAATGTCTCCTGTCCATTTAGGAAAAATGTATATTTTACTGTTGTTGGATGGACTGTTCTTTGAATGTGTGCTAAATCTAATTGGTTTATACTGATGTTTAAGTCTTTTAATTCCATACTGATCTCCTATCTAGTTCTATTACTGAAAGTCCAATTCTGAAGTCTCTATCTCTTACTGTGGAGTTGTATATTTCTCCCTTCATTTCTGTCAATGCTTCCTTTATAAATTTTGGGGCTCTGTTATTAAGCACATATTTGTTTTTATTGTTATATCAACTGATTAATGAATATTTTTATCAATATAAAAGTCTTTTACTGTCTAAAGAAATATATGCATTTTAGTCTTAAAATCTTTTTATCCTGATAGCAACTGTCCCACTTCAGGTACTTTTGGTTACTAATTTCACCTTCTAAATTTCTCCATTCTTAGGCTTCCAAATTGGATTTGTGCCTTTGTTTTCTTTTCTTCCTTTCTTTCTTTCCTTCTTTTTTTTTTTTTTTTTTTTTTTTTTATTAATGTGCGGGTACAAACAACCAGGTCACATTATTTGTGTTTGTTTACAAGTCTTTCTTGTGGGTGTGTCCCATCTTTGTGCCTTTGAATATACAATGGGCATGTCGTTGACAGAACAGAGTCAGATGTTTCTTTATCCATTCAACCCATCTCTGCCTTTGTTTTAATTATTTAATCCACTCTTATTTAATGTTGCTATTGGTATAATTTGACTTACGTTTGGCATTTGACAGTTTGCTTTATACAAGTCTTATGTATTCTTTATTTTTCTCTTCCTCCTTTATTGTTGTCTTTTGTATAAACTGAATGTTGAAACAGAAGTCTCACATTGTCACTCTGGGTAGAGTGCCATGACGGCATATACCTCATAGCACCCTCAAACTCTTGCCTCAGCCTCCCAGTAGCTAGGACTACAGGCAGTGGTTATTTTTGAGATGGAGTCTTGCTCTTGCTCAGGCTGGTCCTGAACTCCTGAGTTCAAGCAATCCACTTGCCTTGGCCTCCCAGAGTGCTATGATTACAGACATGAGTCACTGTGCCCAGTACATTTATTCCTTTTAATTAATTTTTCACATATGTGTGCATTCTAGGGCTTAACATATACATCTTAATTTATTAGAATATACTTTAAATTCATGTTTACTTAATTCCAGAAAGGCATAGAAATTTACTCCTATATGACTCTCCTTCTCTCTCTTTTGTTCTATTATTGTAATACCTATTTAATCTATATATGTTTCGAACCAATCAGTGCATTGTTATAGTTATTACTTTATATAATTTTATGGCTTTTGAAGAGTCTGAGAGAAGACTAATTACATATTTACTCCTTTGTTATATTAATCTACCCATTTATCACTTCTGGCTCCATTCATTTGTTTTTAGAAATTTGTTACCAGTCTAAGTTATTTCCTTAATCTAATACAGCATTGCTCAAACCTACTTTTTTGAGCTATTTTTCTCACTCCCTCCCCTTCTTTGGGCTATTTTTGAGAAATATTTTACTTTTCCACATATTATAGGCCAAATGATATAAAGATAACAGTTGTTATACAAATCATATTTCTCTACATTATATGCCCATCTACACACATTTAGTGTTGGTTTACGCAGTTACCTGTTCAATCACATAACATGTGAGCTACATACTAAAATATATTTTCAAAATATCTTGTACATGTGTGTATGTTCTCTATGTGGTGAGACATCATTCTTATACTTTAGTCCTGAAATATATTATCTTTTTACCTCTTTCAACATGTTTACAATAACCAACTTGTGGCCATTCCCTAGTAACTCCTAGCAATGCCTGTGCATCCTCTGCTACACTTTCTATTGACTGATTTTGTTTCTGTGGATGGACCATACAGTTCTATTTATTTACATGGTCAGTAAATTGTTACAAGTATTTTTAATAATATAACGTGATAACTCAGGAAATTGTATTTTCCCCCTCCCAGAGTTTACTGTGTTTAATGTTTGTTTTCTTATTTTTTTAGTGACTTTCCTCAATTAATTATATTGTGCGCATATTCTTTGACATGTGTGACACTGACAACCTCTCAGTTAGCTTAGTGTCTAATGAACAGATAGTGTTGTCCTTAAATACTCTGCACTGATATATCTTTCAACTTTTGCCAAGGCATTCTGTCTGTGTTTGGGTGTGCTTTCAGTGATCTAGCAGGCAGTATACAACATAGGTTTCTGTTCATGCTTGTACGGAAACTTAGGGTCAGCCAGTGATAAGGAATGTTTCCTTGTCACATCTATTTTTGGTATTTGTATAGTTTGCACATATGCTTTTGCTTTCTAGATTTCCAAGAATATGTCAGAACTTTTAAAAGCTTCATATGAATATCTCATTCCCCACATTTTCTTTTATAAGAGCTTTTGCAGGCCCCAACTATTTTCCCTGCCTCATTAAACTGTGTTCATAAAATGCCATGTGTGTAAAGGTGTTCCTTCTCACTAACTGAGCACAAAGTCAGAACAAATAAAGACCTCTTCAGCAGGTAGATTAAAAAAAAACACAAAAAACTTTCAATCAGTCCATTAGTGACAATTCTCTAAATCTTTACACAATTCCAAAACCATTTTGTATATTTTTAGGTAGATGATGCAGCAGGATTCCACCAGAATCTGTACTAATTTGGTATTGCTGCTATCACAAGACGCCACACACACTTAGTTGCTTAAAATAATACATATTTATTACATTTCAGTTTTGAAGTCCAGAATCTAAACTAAATCTGCAGGACTCTGTTCTTTCTGGAAGCTCTAAGGAAAAATTTATTTCTCTGCCTTATCTAGCTTTCAGAAGCTGCCTGCATTCCTTTGTTTGTGGCCCCTCCATGTTCAAAGTCAGCAGCATGGCCTCTCCTGGCCTCCTTTACCTTTTGCCTCCCTCCTAGAAGGACTCTTGTGGTGATATCAAGCCCATACACATAGCACAAGATAATCGTCCCATCTAAAGATCCTTGATTATATCTCTAAAATCTCTTTGCCTGTATGAGAACATAATCACAGCTTTCAGGGATTATGATAAGCACATCTTTAGGGGCTACTATTCTGTCAATCACATATGGATACTGTGATTACAAGACTTTTTATGTTTCAAGACTTCTGTGAAGCTGTGGAGAAGGGAATATGAGAATAACGTAAGTTCAAATGCCACTCCTTTTACTGAGATTTTACAAAAGATCACTCCTTTTACTGAGATTTCCCTTTTTCTGAAATAAAAGCTCTTCAGATTTTTGCAAGTCCTTCATTAATTTTCAGAGTTCTGCAAAATTGATTCTGATAGATTGTTCCAGCGTTCTGATTGCTATTATTAAGGAACAGATTTTTACATGTCCTTACTTTAAATGTATATATGTGAAATAAGCAACATACAGAGAGAGAATATTATTACTTAGGAACAAATCCAAATACGCCAGCTCTGTGCATTGATAAGTACACAAAGACCTTTCAGATAAATGACAAAGATACCCTTTAAAAATTCTAATTAACTTCTTACTAATTTCATTATTTCAATAACTATACGTTTTTATAAATTATATTTTGTTGCATATATGTAAATCTATTTTATATATTTAAAATTTTTAATGTTTCCTAATAAATATGGCTGTTTATTTTTTTAATACACATCACTGAACAAAATGATTTAACATAATCATGTTGATAAATTGAATTTTTAAAATTGTTTTCTCAAAGGATCTTGACTTTAAATTGTTAACCTATTCATGACTATATCTACTTTAATAAAGTAATATATTGGTGATGATGGACCTAAAATAGAAACATGTTTTTAAACACTGTCATAATATAAACATTTTCTATAATGGAGATTTTCAATATCAGTGATAGCCACATATTTATATAAAATAGATAATTACCCAAATTATTAGAAATAATATGTATCTTATATTATGCTTCAGACAAATATATTGGTTTATTAATTTTGGAAGAAAGTTCTCTTGTACTTCATGAGGTTTCATACACTAAAAAAATAACATCTTTACAAGAGATTCATAGTTGGTTCACTGTAGGAACTTACAGATCATTCCTACTTTAATTTTTATCTCAGGTTTATAGATCAAAAATGTAAGCCTCAGAGTTGTTTTGTCACTTAGGATTTTTTAATGGAAAATATAGTAAGAAAGCTCAGATGTCCCACAGAAGAATAGTTGGAATAGCTGAGATGGGTCATGGAATGGGAGTAAGGAATATGGATAGAGAGACTGTCAGCAGGGCAGGAAAGAAGAGATCCAAGTATGGTCTGATACACTTCACAAAAATAGTAAATTATAAAGCAGAAGAAAGAGGTTTGAGGATTATTTCTCTGCAACTCTGGTGTTGCTTTTCTGTTCCCTATATAAAAACATAAATATCTGCTTCCTACTTTATATGCCAAAGATCTGTGTGGGTCACTCAGAGATTTGTACTAAAATCAGAAACCTGGGATTCCCCAAAAAGACAGCAAGATTTTCTCTTGTATCATTCTGGCAACAATGAAGCATTAGTGCAGTTACGGATCTTTTTACTTAAAGACTATAGTTTCCTACTGTAAGTTCTATAATCTTGATTAGATGGGCCATGAAGAGAACCATAGTCATAAACAAAGGAGAGTCGTCAGTTATGGAGACCAACATTTAGAACACAATAGTCACTGGACACTACATGTCAAATGACTACCTGAGAGCTAGGTTTGAGAAGGCTTGGTCTTGGGTCTGGCCCACATCCAGTCTCTCAAAGTTGCTGTTAGGAGGAGT
>CAUYPK010143572.1:0-25861 GCA_963574355.1 Loris lydekkerianus
GGGAGGACGAGCGCGAGGCTCTTCCGTGGCATGTCAGCCACACCAGACTCTTCCCAGCGCACTGTCACTGGGTTCTCCAGAGGCTACCGAGTGTCTGTCACTTACCCTGGCTGTGACTGAAGAGATGAATGTAAGGAGAGCAGCGCACTAGGAGAATGCAGTGAAACGCAGTTGGAGGGGGCACCAAGGGCCCGGTTCCTTCTCACTTAACTGCACTTGAACACTGCATTGAGTGCTGGGGGGTTCACTGCCGGGGTGGGAACTAGCTGGCGCAGTAAGATCTAAAATGGAAAGCAAGTGTAACGGTCAGGTCACATACCATGGCCCAGAGGCCTTGGGATTGTCTGAAGTTATTTAGCATTCACCAAATATTCACGTCTCTGAGATGGGCGTGCGGGACCCCTGCCCGACTGGCATGGGAGCAGAGAGCCCCTCCCTGCCGTGTGTCTTGGTTTCTGTTTCCCCTTGGTGTCTCCGCTGGTCTCTGTGTCCCATCTTGTGCACCATGTGTCCCTGAGGGCGAGTCACACCTGTGTCTGAGTCTGCTGTAGGTGTCCAGTCTACCTCAAGGGATCATCATGGTCAGTTCTGTCCACATGGAATCCTCCGTCCATTGCCACACACACTGGAATGTATCCCCTGCCCTTCAATAACCCCCAACCCCATCTTTCCTATAATCACCACAAACTCCTAGTGCAAATTGGATGCTGCTTTAAATGTGAAAACAATTGTTCAAAAGCTATAAAACCTGAATGAAAGCTAAAGCTGAATTTATAAGCCTTGTTGCATATGAGCCAAAAGTGCAAAAAGCTCTATATAATGAACCTGCCACTCGTATAAATATAAATATATATAAATATATTAAAATCAGACTGTTCTACAAAATTGTGTATTTGTATTTTTGTGTACGTACAATTTTCTGCTAAGCAGAAGGAGGATGTAGTATAGGATGCTGTGAGAAGAGATTTGGTTTAATCCTATTTCTTTGTTACTTATTTTTGTTAACATCAGATGCCTGTCTTTGTCTTATATGTATATGACACTGTTTGGAAAGCTGCAGTATCTCTCTCCCTTAGGTCCAGAGTCCATTGGAGAGTTGGCCACTCAACACAGAAAAGCAAATAGTTTGGTCCTGTCCACCCTGAGGGGACCAGGAGCTGCTTCCTGGTGGAGGGAAACAGCTCCCCCACTTCATGCCGGTCGCTGTATTTTGACTTCCCCCTGGGAAGCAAAATTCCACTTCTAGAAATCAGCTTCTAAAACAAAAGATTATGAGCTCTCCCTATTACAGAGGGTCCCCGGGCCCACCAGGAAGGGGGGACACAGGTGATCTCTGAACTCTGGCCCAGAAATAAGAGATCCTGTTCCTGAGTTTGTGCTGACAGCAGCAGGGCTCTGCCTGGCCTGTGGTGCCAGCTTGTTGGCTGTCCGGGTTCCGTCTCCCTCAGAATAGTGGCTGCCTTTCTTCAGACCAGGTTACCAAAATGCCTCCCTCCGCTGAGCTGCTGACGCTTCATCTCCCAGGTCTCCAGCCCCAGTGACCGGGAGCATCTCAGAACCCACTTTGCCGGTGCTAATCACAAGAAGGGGTTAAAGTGGCTGCCAGGAGTGGCCAGAAACCAACCAACGGGAGGCCAGGCCAAAAGACGCTCTGGGTCCTGGGGGCTGGCCGGAAGCTTCTCTAAGGAGAGGGATACTGCACCTTCCCCTGTAGGACTCATATTTATAACAGTGTGTAACGACTGTAGCAAAAAGCCCTTGTTTCTAGATGTAAATGGTCAAAGAAACAAGGGCTCTATCGTATTGATTAAAATAGTTGAGATGAGTCCTGTATCATTGTATCTCCTATTCTGGATTAGTGCCTTTTGGACAGTAGACTGTTCTGTAATTAAAATGTAGTATACTGCTTTTTTGTACAGTTTTGTTTTAATAAAACTTTTTTTTAATTTGTGTTTATTTTAGTATTGTACCTATTAGAGAATAAAATGTATAACTGAACCAAGTTGGCTGGGATTTCTTTGCATCAGAACAGTCACTGGGCGGTGCCCGAGACTACCTACCGAAGGGATGCAAGAGTTCTGTTTTGAACATTAGTCCCGAGGACACTTGGAAGGGGTCACACAGTTAGATACCGCCTGGCTGCAGGAGGGAGGCTGAGGTCAGCCAGCACCTGCCCCCATTTGCTGCCACCTCAGCCTCTGCTGTTTGTCCAGATGGCACCAGGAGAGGCTGTACCTCTAAGAGCTCCTGAGTCCCCAAATTGCCCCGCTCACTCCCCACCTGTTCGTGCTGTGCTGTCTTTGCTGGGCTCCTAGCGCGTTCCACACTCACTAGACACACAGCTTTTGAGTCACTCGTCCGGAACAGGTAAGCTCCACACAACTGCACTTTTCCATTCCAGCCACACCCTGAGCCTAATTTTCTTAAAAGAGCATTTTTTCCTGGGGCTTCACCTTCACCAGTAAAACAATAAATAAATAAAAGCTGACACTTTTGTGATTTGGTTTTCTTTAAAGGATTCCCTCTCATATCAGTAGCCTCTGGAATCCATTAGACTTTCAGTAAAACCCTAAGAAGTCAAGAGCCCATTTTCTGTGCTCAGCGTAGTAATTAGAAGAGACTTTGCAAACTTTTATTGCCAAGTGGAGGTGGGCAGGATGGGCAGTGGGGGCAGGGCCCGCACAGAGGATGGACATCCCCACCCCTTGCTCCTCTGTGGCCCCCAGCAACTTCTCTACTTACAAAGCAGCCCTGTCAAGCCTTCAGTTCCACCCCCACCCAACTGTCATCCATGTGTACCAGGCCTGCACATCTTGACTGCCCCTTCCCCAGGTCCTGTGTCCTCTCCCTGCACTTTATAGGGCTGACTTCCTCAAGCACCGCTGGCTACAATGCCCGCCCATGCACCCCGGGGTGCCACAGGATCACCCCGTTGTGGAACTCACCCAGAATGGCTTGTTTCTGTTGGACTGCACACTCCTTGAGGCCAGGCACAGGATCCGTATGCAAACATTCCTCCAGTGACTGACAGAATGAATAAGTTAAATGTGATGTCTACTAAAGCCCATATCTGAGCCCGACCAACTGTAGAAACCCCCACAGCCTTAGGCAAACAAAAGACATCTCATTGAGTTGCAGGGGAGGAACAGCTTGAAAAATACCATCAATTCTGCTTTGAGATTCCTGCCTCATTCAGAGCAGGGCAACTCCTGGCTGCCAAATTTCTGTCATTATTTGGCAGTGCTTATCTCTGAGAACAACTCTTCTGCACTTATGAATATAAACAAGTCCTGATGGATGACCACCTCCGATCAGGCCTCTGGGCGCCTGCAGCATTTGCAAGTGTATTTTATATCAGACAAGGACCAAGTGGATCAGGGCACAGGGAAGAAAAGAAAAGCTGTATCCAGGGCACAATCCAGCCTGCATCCATGTGGGAATGTACGCCAGCTGCTCACGTCCCTTGCAGGTGCTGGGCTGTGGCCCCTTGGCAGTGAGTGGGACCCTACAAGCATATCAAGGAAGCCTGGTCATCTTCCCCAGCTCAAAGGCTGGCCTCGCCACCCTCAGTGGTGGTCCACACCCATGCTGGGCACACAGCTGGACAGATGGCAGTCAGGGCACAGCAAAACCAACACCAGGTTCCACTGCCCACAAGGATAGGGGCCCTGGCCCCTACCATCTGGCCACAACCACAACCCTCCCTTGTTGGAACATATTGTTCTAGAACCTTCTGGCGCCGTGCAGTGGAAAGGTGGGGAGGTCTCGTGTACAGATAGTCACGCAGGTCAGGGTTAGAGAACACAGCCCTGCCTGAGGCTGGGACCAGAAGCTCCAATGACCTGGGCCCTAAGGCCCCCAGAAAATTCCTATTGGCTCAGAGCTTCTGCCAAGAGGATGATGTCTAAGTAAGGGTAAAAGGCGGGCCAAGGGCCCAGCAGGGCCACCCTGGCTTCTTCAGTCCAAATAATGAACAGCTCAGCCTCTGGGCAGCACAGAACCCCCCATCCTCTCTGAGAACAAGATCATACCATGACGGGGAGTGGGAGATGGTCTCCAATGAGCCCCCAAACCCCAGTGTCAGAGTGGGGAAGGAGGAGCGGCAAGACGTGCCCAGACACAGGCAGAAATCATCTGGTTTTATTTAGAAGCCGTTGGTCATCTGACGGAGAGGCATATATGGTACAAAATTACAGTAGTTTAGTTCTTTATACAAATCATTAAAGTCTTTACAATTCATTACAGGTCTTTGGATTTTTGAACTCTCATTTAACGTGTAACAAATCAATATAATCCCAGAATCAAAGTCACTTCTGTATTCACGAACCCATCACATTTACAAAAGAAGTCCACACACAGAGATGTCCCAAGACCCTCCTGACACCATTAACGTCATCAGCCCACCAGGAAGGCACCACAGACTTTGTAAGAGAAAGATGCCTTTGGGTACGATCAGCTGGTGTTGGGTGTGACGCACAGGCCAAGGGCCAGTCCCCAGGACGGAGGCACGACAGCTGGGCACTCCCATCCAGGTGACCTGGGAGCCAGTCACAAGGAGGACCAACTCAACACCCCCTGGCACACAGGCAGGCCTCGGACAGGCAGGGCGAGACTCATCAGGGAGAGGAAACACCCATGACTTCCTGTTTCCCACACAGGGAACTTTAAGGCAAGAGGAGGAGAAGCCAGGAGCAGCGGGACCACGCACCTGAGCTCGTCAGCAGTTGTGTCCCCAGCTCAGTCCTCACGGAACACACATGCCCCACCTGGTGGGCCCCCAAACCCTCTCTCTCCTCACTGGTGCCCTCCTGCTTCCCCAGTCAGGCCTGGGCGCCAGGGACGCCAGGTGCCCGCTTCCTGCCCTCCACTATCCAATGCAGTCGGGGTGGAGGGGCCTTTCTACCCTCGTGACCTGTGTCCTTCCGAAAGGCCTCAGGGCCACGTGCGTGGTCAGGCAAGTTAGGAGGCCACTCTCCAACGTGTCCTGTGGTTATCTAGCAGAGGAAGGCTGGGGTAGATCCCAGCTGCCCAAGAAGGGTAGTGGATGGTGACAGTGACACCACACACATTTTGACGGAGTACTTGGGTCACTGCCTCTTTCCAGCCCTAAGGGTCATGCAGGTCACACAGTGCAGGAGAAAAGGCAAGACAGCAGCCTGCTGCACCCCTGCCAGACCCCTTCTGCTGTGCTGCCCTCCAGGAGGCTGCCCCGCCTGTCCTCGTGGGTCGGGGACATCTGCGGGGTCAGAGCTGATAGGACACCAGAGTGGCACCATCCCAGGGTGAGCTGGGGCAGGCTCCTCCCTGGGGGGCCCGTGTGTGGCCCTGCAGCAGGGGACAGACAAGGACGCCCACGCCCAGCCAGGTGCTGTGCAGCACACGGGGGTGCCCAAGGCAGCTGTGAGGGGCCCACCAAGGAAACCACCCCTCCCAGCGGCAGCCAGGGCCAGCCTCTGGCTGGATGCTGGACAAAGAGGTCTCAAGTATGGCTGGACTCCTGACACTGAGCAGGGGCTCCTTGTCTGTTCCCGAGCCGGGCAGGGGCTGCATGCAGGTGGCCAGAGGATGCTGCAATGTTCTCAGGAGCCACCAGGCAGGCAGCCCCCGCCAGAGACAGCCCACAGTCCTCCTCCAGAGGAGGTGACACAGGAGCACCAAGTCCCCAGAGAACTAGAGATTCCTCAACAAAGCTGTGTAGTGTTGTTCCAACGTAAGGACCAGAAACGGGTACCAAGAGCGGCCACGCAAATCCTCATCTGGGTCCTGTCCCCCTCTGAGGACCATCAGTTTGCGTTCACTGCCACACTCCTGCCTTCCACACACACCCAGTGACCCGACCCAGAAGCACCCCAGCAAGGAGGTGTGGGGGTGGTGGTGCCCTGGGTGCTTCCGGCTGTGCAGCCAGTGCCACGGGGGACCTGGGCAAGGCTGCTGCAGGCTCCCCCCACAAAGCCCCTTCTCAAACTTCAACCCCCAGACGTAGCCACAGGGTCAGAGCTTAGGAATTGGTGAGAAGCTAAACTGGACTAAGCACCTTCCCAGAAACCACAATTGCACAAAATAAGGTAATAAATGCCTCTAACTTACTTTGTCACTGACTACAGAAGCACAACACAATACCCCAAGCGTTCACCCATCCCAGTTAGAGCAGGTGCACCTGGGCCGAGCAGCAGGAGGGATTCACCCTCAGGCTGCCCCGGGAACCGCCCTGGGCTGAGGAGACAGAGACAGAGGCCGGTGACACCAGGCAGGCCCCAGGCACGGAAGCCCAGGCAGACGATTGTGGCTTGCAAGTGATTTCAGATTTTGAAAAAATAAATATAAATAAATATATTCCAAGCATTCTATTAAGGAAATAAATGGCTAACAGGTAAGACTTTGCAGGTGAAAAGACGTTAGAACACCACGAAGAAACTCTAAGAAACCCTGTCAGAGCAGCGTGGCAGGAAGGCTCCCCCTGGGGCACAGGACTGAGACCAGAGGCACTTAAGGGACCATCGCTGGTGTGGGAAGCAGGGGGTCTCCAGGCACCTGCCAGGATGTCAGGGTGGGCATGCCACCTGGCAGGGAAAAACAGGCACTAGCTAGGTTGGAGTTTAACTTAAGACATTCCTGGGGTCACCAGAAGAGACAAAAGGGAAAGAGCAGCAAGGACCCCGGCTGGGAGGCTCAGGCACAGGCGTGAGAAGGGGCAGGGGCCATGCCACCAGGGGCCTCACTCCCACAATCCCATGACCTCTGAGGATGCCAGGACCTGCGACCCCCACTGAGGAGGCCGAGGTGCCCCCTCACCTCCCAGTAGAGAACAAACAAAGCTTCCAGAGGCCCAGGGAAGACAGACGAAGTAGGGGTCACCAGCCCTGCAATGTGCAGAAAGCATCCACCACTCAGCGCCCTGGGGGCTGGGGATGTCCCGCACCCAGGGCTGTCACCTTCGAGCTCCCGCAGCAGCAGGCTCAGCTGGCCCATGATTTCCGGTTCTCAGGGTTCTTGTGGCTCCTGTCGGCCTTGGCCAGCGCAGCTGTCAGCGAGGCCAGGTTGGTGGCAGAGCCAGAGAGGGTGGCGCCCCGGCGGACCTCGGGGGCGCCCTGCTGCCTGACCCCTGCGCTGCGCCTCCTCCCAGCGCCCATGGCCCGGCGCACCCTGCCGGGCCTCACCAGCAGCCCATAGCCGGGGCTGCACTTGAAGTACTGCTTTCCGCCGATGGAGCCATCGTTCTTACCTACAGGGGGAAGGAAAACAGTGATGTGGAGACCAGCACACTCTGCCCCACCCACACCTCCCTCTCCTTGGCAGATGCTGTGTTCACCAGACTGCCACCTCCCAACACTGCCAGATGGTTCCACAGGCCCCACCCCACTGTCTAGTAGGCACCGAATGTGGCCAGAACACAGAGTGACTGTCTCCTATAACAGCAAGCAATGGTCACCAGGGATGGACCTCCCCGCCAAGTCCTGCAGTCCCAGTAATTTATTTATTTATTTATTTTTAAGAGACAGAGTCTTACTTTGTCACCCTTGGTAGAGTACCATGGTGTCACAGCTCACAGCAACCTCCAGCTCGTGGGCTTAGGAGATTCTCTTGCCTCAGCCTCCCGAGTAGCTGGGACTACAGGTGCCCGCCACAACGCCCAGCTAATTTTTTGTTGCCGTTTGGCCAGGCCCGGGTTTGAACCCGCCACCCTCGGTATATGGAGCTGGCGCCCTACTCACTGAGCCACAGGCGCTGCCCCTGCAGTCCCAGTTATGAGGTGACAGGCCCCAACAAGCAGAAGCCCAGGTCAGATCCTCTCCCATCTGGTGACCCAAACCTCATCCCAGGATGGAAGGTGCTGGGAAAATGACTTTTTTCTGAATCTAGTAAATGGAAACCAGCAAAGCTGCCCAACTGTGGCGAGTCAGATGCCACCGTGGTGCATCGAGAAGGTAATGAAGGGCTTCTTCTGTAAGACAAACAGGAGGTGCTTCAAGGGAAGCTCTGATGAGACACTGATGGGGCCTGGAGGGCGGTGGGTGTGGGGGAACCTGAGGGAAAAGGCCACTGCCACCACTGAGGGTGTCATCACGAGTCATCTGTGCTCCATGTCCTGCCCGGTCCCTCTGCCTCGCTCCACAAGGGCCTGGCTGCTCCACCAACTGCACCAAGGGCCCAGGGACCAAGCCCCTCAGGACACACACAGTCCTCTCCCACTCGGGGACACCCCCTCCTTCCTGCCTCACCCCACGCTGGGCTGCCCTGTCTACCTGCTTCGGGGCCCGGGGCACACTGGCTGCATGCGGCTCAGTCGGGAACATGAGCCCTGCAGCCTCATGGATACGCCTCCACCTGCAAGCTCTCCAACCCGCTCATGTGTCCAGAGCACAGCTCGAGATGCCACCCCTTTACATGCGGCCACCGGGCGTCTGCTACTCAGCCAGAGGCCCCATCATCTCCCTGCTGCTCTCACCATTCAGACGTGACCCTTGAGGCTTTCAGGGATTGGCATGTTCCGTGTCTGACCCTGAGCCCTGCTGGCTGCACCCTCCCATCTCCCCCACCTCTGACCTCCCATCTCCACCCTACAACTGCTACCGGCTGGGCCACTTAGGGTCTGCCTGGACCTTGCGGCGGCCCTCCTGCCTCCACTCTGCCCCTTGCTCCTTTCTCCATAAAGGTGAGCTCTGCCACAAAAGCCCACACTTCCCACACTCAGGGGGCCAGGGCCCCACCCTCCCCTGCACAGCGTGCATGTCTCTGCCTCCCTGAAGGCTGTGTGAGGCACTCCCCACACCCGCAACCTTCTACCCTCAACTCCATTTTATTTCTTTTCCTCATAGCATTTATTACCAAAAAATTTTTTTGTTTTTTTGGTAACGTTTTACTGGCGGAAGCAAAAGTCCAGTTCAATCAAGGACTGTCTTGCTCGCCGAGGTATCCTGGAATCTAAGATAGTAACTGGAACACAGTAGGTGCTTAATGATTGCTTGTTGGAGGAATTAAATTGCTGGCTAATCTTCCTTTAATTGTTGAGTTCAACTGCAGACATAAATTCGCTTCCAAATTCCCCTTTTCATTTCAGCAGAAATGGATTTAAAACATTTTTCCAGCCTGTACTACATTAATCTGCTAGAACCACTTCCAATTCAAACTATTCTTCTGACAAATTATTTTTAAAGACATTGAGTGACTTCACCGCTAGACTTATGGGCCAGAGACAGAGGGGTCAGGGCACAGCCAGGGCAGTAGCGTGTCGCCTCCCTTGGGCTTAGGCTCAGGCCACTAAGCACAACTACACACAGCAAATGTGGACTGAGTGTCCACAAGGAGACCAAGGAGACTCCTCTCGTGTGGTGGAGTCTGAGTCTAGTCCCTTCCTGCAGGGTACAAACAGGTGACAGAACAGCTCAGGGCTGCTGTGAGCGCAACTTCCAGATGCTCCACGGTGCCCCTGCTGTCTCCAGACCTGGGCTCCATAAAGTGTCCCCTTCGTGGTGTGACCAAGGAGGGGCCTCACTGCCTTCTCACTCTGCCCCATCTCCCTTCTCCTCAACAGGGGCACCCACCAGGTGACACGCCGGCCCTGAGGACTACCTACACACTGCTGGCAGAAGGAAAAATGGGGCAGCTACTTAAGAAAACAGTCTGGCAATCCCCAAAACGGTAGGCTGGCTCGCACCCACAGCTCAGTGGTTAGGGTGCCAGACACACACACCGGGGCTGCTGGGTTTGAACCCAGCCTGGGTCTGCTACACAACAATGACAACAACAACAACAACAACAACAAACAAACAAAAACAAAAAACCGAGAGGCCAACGTTCACAGGAGCATCATTCTCAACAGCCAGAGGTAGAAATGACCCTAACGTCCACCAACTGACCAATGGCTGAACAGAATGTCGTGTATCCAGATAGCACTCAGCCATCAAGAAGAGGAGTGAAGGGCTGGTAACAACACAGAGAAAGTTTGAGGACACTGTGCCAAGGGAAGAGGCCAGGCACGAGGGGCACACACCACACGATTCCATCCACACGGAAGTCCAGATCATGACATTTCACAGAAATTTAGAGAGACAAAGATGATTAAGGGCTATCTGAGGATGGGGGATGGGACGTGAGGCTTCTTTTTGGGATGAACACGCTCTAAAACAAGACGATAGTCCTGGCTGCAGAACTCTAGAAAGATACTAAAATCCAACGAACTTAATAGGGTGAATTACACCTTAATAGGGTGAATTTTATAGTATATAAATTACTTCCCAGTAAAGCTGGGGTTTTTTGTTAGTTTGTTTTTGTTTTTTGTTTTTAGCAGAGACGGGGACTTATTCTTGCTGAGGCTGGTCTCGAACTCCTGACCGCAAGCGATTCTCCCGTGTCAACCTCGCAGAATGCTAGGATTACAGGCATGAGCCACTGCACCCAGCCCCAGTAAAGCTGTTTCTTAAAAAGTTTCCGAAAAACAAAGTTTTCCTTCAAGTCTTGCCCTCAAGTTTTCTGACCATGTCTAAGATCGCCACTCATGGAAGGACTCCAAAGCCTAAAATGCTAAGACCCCCAACTCGGTGAGGAGCCCGGGTATCTGAGGAACCGAGCATGCCAGGACCATCCTGTGCATGACCCGAGCAGACCCATCAGGCAGAGCCACCACGCTGTAAATGCAGGCCTTTCCATGGTGTTGAAACATCCATCTACAATCACTGCCACATTTACCGTAGTTTTCAATAACTATCTTGAGTGTCTGAGAAATTTAGGGAAGCAATAAAAAGGAATCTTACTCTTAAAAAGCTTAGGAAACTCTGATCAAGCAAAAACTCCTGATTTTGAAATGTGGCAGCCGACAGGGAGGCTCAGAGAGGACGAAGGATGTGCCCAGGGCACAGCGCAAGTCCTCAGTGCCACCCTACTGCACATCAGTGGTGAAGCAGCCTGACCAGGACCTGTGGCGGACACGGGCTCACCTGCAGGTAAGTCCAGCTCCACGCCGACCCACGTCCCCTCCTGGAAGTCGGTGGGCCCAACGTATCTCACGACGCCCACCTTGTTGGTGCCCACGGAGACGTACTCCCCCTCCTTGAGCCACTCGGGGACTTCGTCAGCTTCCTCGGAATCTGAGGCAATGTCTGGCCCTCCCAGAGCATGGGCACTAGCAGCCAGCGGGTCCCCCTGCCCCCCTCCGGCAGGGCTGGCATCAGTGCCCAGCATGCGTGAGAAGGACTGCAGCTCGGCCGTGCGCACCCTGCGCACGCGAAACGGGGAGGCAGGTGCAGGGGGCTCTAGGCCGAGCTGCTGGGCAGCTGGGGGAGCCACGGCCTCTGGCTCTGGCAGGGCTGGCCCAGGGCTTGGGCTGTCTAGCCGGGCAGCAGAGATGTTCTGCGTCTCCAAGGCAGCAGATGGCAGCGGGGTCTCAGCCTGGCTGCTGGGTGTGGTGCCACCAGCTGGAGCCATGGCATCCAGGCCAGGGCTGAGGGCATCAGACAGCGTGGCAGTGGAGACACTGTGGGAGAAGTACCCACTGGAAGCCTCGCTCAGGGGGCTGGGGGGCCCATCCTGCCCTTCTAGTGTCGGGGTGACCACGGAGACTGGTGTTGGGGAAGTCACTTTAGCTGGCTTGTTGCAGATCCTCACTGCGGGGGCCGCCACCTGCACCAGCACCTCAGGGGATGCATCAGTGCCCACGCTCTCTGGCTGAGCCTGCAGGGACAGGAAGAGCAGAATGGCTTAGCGCAGAGGCCACTACTTGCTTCCCAGAGAGTCCATACCAGGTACCCTATGGCTCTGATGACAGGGTCACCGTGTCGCAGCAGCCTGGCGTCTGGGTGACCCTGGCTCTGCAGGTGCCCAGGGCTAAGCGGCAGACAGTGGCCAGGTGGGGTGTGCCCGTGCCAGAGTCCCTGCCTGTCTGCTTTTTCCCTTTTCACTCAGAACAGACTCCAGGGCCCACCACCAGGGCTAGTGTGGTAGGACGGGTGCACACAGCAGGGAGCAGGAAACCCTGCTGCCCACGGCAGCCTCCCAGCCTCCCGTCACCCAGGGTCAGTGAGGTAGGATGGTGCACACAGGAAACCCTGTTGTCCACAGCAGCCTCCCAGCCTCCCACACTGAGCCCACGGAACCAGATCCCCTGCCCGCCACCCACATCACAAGGAGACTGACAGAATCAGTGAAGAGGCCAGAAGAGCTCTTCTCTCCAGCAAAAATCAAAACGATGATCTCATCGGAGGATCTGCACGTGCCTGGGCACAGCCTCTCCTGCCAGGCCCTGAGGACGACCCATGGACCCATGAGCTAGAGGCCTGGCTGGGCACTCCTGCCAGGAGTCGGGTGGAAGGGAAGGGGGCAGAGGCTCCGGCAGGCCACACCCCTTTCCCTGCCAGGCTGCTCTTCTGGCTGCCATGGGAGCCTCTCCCACGTCAGGGCTGGCAGGGCCTCCTGACCCTGAGACAGGCCTCTCCCCTCACACCGCTCTGAGTCACCCAGACAGAGGACACACACAAAGCCCAAGCTTATGGGGGATGATGACAGCCACCTCCCATCTAAACTCTACTGTCCCCAAAGTACGTGTGAGGTATTCCTGTGTCTACAACTTGAGCCACGTGAAGAGGCGGCATGATTCCCTTCCATCCCTGTTCACAGTGCCGGGAAAAGAGAAGGTGCAAGCCGGGAACACGGATGCTCGGGTGGAGAGGGCCACTGTTCGCAAGAAGAAATATGTTTTCCAATATTTACGGAAAAATTATTTATATTACAGTAATGGTCATTTTCCATTTGAAATACAGGATTTATTTGAACTGGGAAACAGCTGAGATCTATTGGTCTCTTACAGTCAGTTGGCTTACCTCAGCAGCCTGATAAATCATGCACTTTCCCGTGAACTGTCATTTATAGTCCTCCTGCCAGAGCCCCGCTTTTCCCCACAAGGCACACTTTCTGCGTATGAAATTAACGGCACCTCTTGAGATTAACAGCCCATTTTGGTGATGGGTCTCTAGGCTGCAAAATTTACTCAATCCAATAGATCAATAACTGTCACCAGCATAAATACTCTAAAAGATTAGGCAATCCTTCACTTATTTTTCTTTTGCAACTTATACATGTGTTATTTATTCTCTCTTATTCTTGTATTATTATCACTGACCATGCTGGGAAGAATATACAAACAAAACCAAAAGAGTCTAGAATCTGAACAATCACTATGGTCTTAAAACAACTTCCGTTCCCTACTCCCCCTCAGGGAGATCAGTCACTGCCGGTCAGAGGGGTGGCCACGCAGTGACCCCGCCTCACATTCACACATGAAATCACTGACGTCGGGCAGGCAGGAGGTGTGATGAGGTTCATGTCACAACGTGGCCCATGGTAATGGATTTATCCAAACCAGCAGGAGAAAAGACAAGAATTAGGGGTCAGACCTGCAACAACCACAGAGAACTGACCAAGATGGCAGGACATGCCAACTGCCCACAGCAGCCCTGGCGGTCACAGCCGTCGGGGCACCGCCTACACCAGCCTGGAGTTGATGTGTGTGTGTGGAACCGAGCTGCTATCTTTGGATTATATCCTGCAAGGGACATTTCCAGAGACTTCTGCGAAAGCCCACACTTGAGGAAACCCCCATGATGAGCTGCAGCAGCTGACACCCTTGCCAGCAAGGGCCTGCTCTGTCCGGCTGGCTGAGGACCCTCCAACCGGCCCAGCAGAGAGACAAGCTCCACTCACAGGGCAGGGAGAACCCAGTCCTGCCGACAGTGAAGTTCAGACACCAACCACACACTGGAGTAAAACAGGGTCTTTCAGATGGGAGGGAACTCACAGGGATCCAGGGGTTCTTTAAATTATCGTGCCTTTGTCACTGTTGTTTTAATAAGGACAATTTTCCTATAAAGATGTAGCATTTCCTAAGAGAATGAAAGCACAGTGGGAGAAAATAGATTTGCTATTCCTAAGATCAGAAGTGCTGTTGATCGGTGGGAGATCATAAGAGACGATTTTCTCCTCCGCTCAGCATTAGTCTTTTCACGCTGATATCATGAATCAGAACGAAATGTAAAACTGAGAATTAAGCAAACACTTAGGCAAGGGAGACTGTTCTGTTTATAGAAGTCTCCTCTGCCTAGCAGTGGGCTATTAAAGCCACAGACTGTATTAGCAGCCAAGCACCTAAGAGTTTAGCAATCATATGATTAACAAGTTGAAAATAGAAAAGTGTAACAAGGAAAGTGGGGAGGGGAAGACAGTGACCCACATCACAGTTAGTTATCAAACGGGAATGCTCAAGTAAAGAACTGCAGGTAGGGGCCCCACAGTCTCCCACGGGGCCACCCGAGGCCCGGCAGACTCACCTCCGTCCTGGTGGTCCCAGCGTCCGGGAAGGCAGGCTGCACCATGATACAGGGTACGGGCTGGGAAGACAAGGGCATGGTGAGGGCTCAGCAGTTGACAGGCGGGGACATGAAAGTTTTCAATGAAAAGACTGCACAGCCAGCAGAAAGAGCTCTCAGAACTCTCTACAGCTCTTACACTGCCCCGTGGGCACACAAATGCCAGGCTCCGTGCCCTGCAAGGAAGAGGAACCCAGCCAGGGAACGAGCCCCTGCTCAGGTCGGTAATGAACTTGGGGCTTCCGCACTCCACACATGACATCTCCAAGTCCTGTACCTGTACAGACAAGCACTGAGACTTTCTATATAGAAGTGACAGTGACAGGATTGACCTGGAAAAACTCCAGGCAGGAGGTAGAGCCTCAACCGTGCCTTGATGTCTAAGGAGAATTCGCAGCACGTGTGTGTGGCCCCAGGAGGAGGCAGCCTGGCTGAGCGCAAAGCGGGGCCTAAGACAGGGCAGGGGAGGGTCTGCAGGTGGCGCAGGGCATCTTGACCCCTGAGCCAGAAAGCAGAGGACAGCCGAAGAGGAGAAAGGCTAACCAGGTGGCAGAACAAACTGCTAGAGAAATATTTAAAGTCCAAGGAAGCAAATCAGTAACAAGATCCCAGCAACAGAGCAGGGTGAGGCGGTAAGAGCCCAAGTTAGCGGACACAGGCCGACATCACAGGAAAGAACTCGGCCACTTACGCACACGTGGTTCAACAAACAGTAAAGAGGGAAGGGCATAAAGTCATGGCACCTGGGACCAGGAGGGGACAGGCAGGAGGGGACAGGCAGGGGGAAGGGAGATCAAAACTCCATTCTGTAGCTGCTAGGAGAGTTTGGTGGGAAACTGTGGATGGGCAGGTGTGATTGTCCCTGGGAGAGACCAGGCACCCACCTAGGGCAGGAGTCGGGGCCTGGCCTCCCGTGCTCAGCCCAGCAGGGGCCCCTCCAGTGAAGCAGGTAGAGTCCCCACACCTCCTGACAGAGGTAGACAGGCTGCTGCCAGCGCTGCCCTCCTCCTGGGAGTCCAACTCCTACCCAGAGGGAGAGGAGCCCCCAGCGACCAGGCGGCCCCTCAGCAGGCTGCTCGCCTGTGCTCACAGGTGTGAAGCATCGTGGGTCTTGGTCCAGGGCACTGCTATGACCACGGCTGCCTTGGGGCTGCTTTTGGAAGAAAAGAGGTAGAGGGGTCCGATACTGCGAAGGTGGGAGCGCTGGAAGGGTCTGAGAAAAGGCACCGTTGAGAGGAAACCATGAGAGATTAGCCTCAAAGAGATGGAAGGATGGAGGGAATGAACCACAGGAACGTGCACTTGGCCTTGCAGACACTGGGGGTACCAGAGCGGCCTAGGGTCAGAGGTGTGTTACAGACAGACCATGTGAGCAGCCAGCTGGACAGAGTGGGGGCGGATGCCCTGCTGCAGTTCAGCTGCGACGGGCCCTGAACCACCTGCCTCTTCTGGTCTCACCAACTCGTCCTCCTTCCACTGACCCCAGCCCTCCCCACCGCCGGCCCCTTAGACAGAGCTGGCAGGAGGCACCCGTCCTCCACTCTGCTGTCTGTATTTTTTTTTTCCATAGTATCTAAAGCCTCCCACAAATGGCAAGGTGTTCAGAGGACACCAGTATTTCTTAGTAAAGGCAGGAAAATAAGTTTCTCCAGCTCAAACTCTAGAATACTTGCATTCTTCAGTTAGATTTTGCTTAAAATAGACGAAGTTGGGAATAATTGTTTCCACTAAGGTGACACCTCTTTAAGGCATCACAATGGAACAGTCCCACCAAGAATGGAAACTTTACTGATGTGACATGATTCTTGCCTTTCTAAAGAGAGCATGAAAACCATTTACACTTTCCTTTATGACTCAGTGTGATGAGAACTCAAAAAACGCTTAAGAAATACTTAGCTGAAATAAATTTAAGGATCAGATTGACCCTAATTCTGCCTCTCAACGTATAAAATGAGTACGACAAAGATTTCGGTAGGTCTTCCCATGGGCGGGGCTATACACCAAGTGCTGTGGGCAACACGCACATCAGGACAGCTGCAGCGGCTGGACAGACAAGCTGACCATGGGAGGGACATGGACGAAATAATGGAAAGGAAGGAACAGGATAGCAGAGAAGGGGACAGAGTCATAAAAAGGATGGGCATAGAACCCCTGTGTGAAAGATTTTATTTTGAGACAGGCCTGTATAGCACGACAAAGCCAGGTGGTACAAGAGCAGCCTTCTACCCTGCTCACTCTTCCAGGCCGCAGGGAGAGAACCATCCAGAATGCCTGGCACTGGGCAGAGGGAAGGAAGTCAGGGCCAGCGGGAAGAGGCCTTGTGAGTTTATGGCTGAGTTTCAGGGGCAATAAGGAGCTGTCACAGGTCACTGAACACGGCGAGAGCTGAGCTTTCAAGATTAATCCTGGGACAGGGAGATCCTAAACCGAGGGGGATCGATGGCAAAGAGCCTGGACTTCAATGGTCAGAGGAAAAGGAAAGAGAAAGGAAAACTTGGAGGCAGGAAGGAGACTAACATGTGCAAACAAGCGGCGGTGGGAGGCTGGGGAAACAGTCAAAGATGGCGCTGACCCCTGGGAAGCTCGGTTACAGGGACGGGAGCAGGACAGGTGCTGGTACCAGCAGAAAAGAGAGCAGGTGTGAGCTCGGAGGCTGAGCCCGTGGGGGGTGCAGCCTCCTCACCCAAGGCACCAAAAGGGTCCACGGAGCCCTAACTGCGCCAGGCACCCTGCCTAGGGAAGAGCTGCGACTCCCTGGCGTGTGCTGTTTGCATTTTAATGCTCTTACATTTCCCCCGTGCAGACAGTCACCTCTTACTTCAGGAGCTCAAAACATTTCAGATCATCCGTTCCTTAATCCTTACAAGACATCTGGTAACTATTAATAAAAATGACTGCAGAGTATTTTGCAGCTATAAATATTAAGGAGAAGTCCCATGAGGAAAGTGAATATAATTATCTACCTTTCACACTACAGAAACCAAGACTCAGACTTAGAGCTTAAACGTGTTCACGCCGCTGCGTGAGTTGGTAGCAGAGATGGAGAAGGACAAAGTCCTCAAGTGCCAGCTGACCCTCAGTCACACTGCCTACCCAGCGCTGCTGAAACTGACTTAATGAGCAGCATACAGGCCAACAGGACACTTAAGAAATAGTTCACGGAAGAGGTAGCAACTTCTCTGATCATATCCTGACATTTTTTAACTAGTTGCTTTCATGTGACACAGGAAGAGAGGGGAGATGGCTCCCGAATGTCTTAACTTGGCCGGAGGGAGGTGGCTCACACCTGTAACCCCAGCACTCTGGGAGGCTGAGGCAGGTGGACTGTCTGAGCTCAGGAGTTTGAGACCAGCGTGAGCCAGAGGGAGATCCCTATCTCTAAAAATAGCCAGGTGTTGTGGCAGGCGCCTGTAGTCCCAGCTACTTGGGAGGCTGAGGCAAGAGAATCTCTTAGGCCCAAGAGTTGGAGGTTGCTGTGAGCTGTGATGCCACAGCACTCTACCCAGGGCAACAAAGTGAAACTCTGTCTCAAAAAAAAAAAAAAAAAAAAAAAAAAAAATAGTAATACTAATAGTTTAACTTGGCACAAAAATTATTTTGGAGACCCCTCTACCTGAAGAACAAAATTTTAACTCCCTGGCCTGAGGTCCACAGTGTTCTGGACACTGTCAGCCGTGACGACACCAACACCTCTGTCCATCCGGCGGTGTTATTTCTTATTTTCAATGAATCACCTGGCACTGTAACTATAGTTTGAGTAAACCCATTCCCTCTGGGCTTACACATCTGCATAGTGTAAGCGACACAGCCCACGGAGACCAGCTGATGGCTGCCCAGTGGTCCTCGTGGGGGCCACCCTGACCCTGCTTACCACACACCCAGAGCTTCACAGTCATAAAGTGCTCAGCATGGGAAGTTGACTTGGGACTCCTGGCGAGGGTCCTGCGCTCACTTGCACAGAGCCTTCCAGCTTCGTTCTCCTCCACTCACCCTCCCCAGGTGCATCCAGCAGGAAATTCCCCAACTTCAGATCTGTCACATGAGCTCAGCCTTAAAGCCATCGCTGATGAGTGTCCACCACGTGGGCGAGGCAAGGAGACCTGGACGTCCTGTGCTGTGTCTTCCTGCTCATCCCACGTGACGTCAAAGACTTCACTGAGTCGTTCATTCTGCAGCCATGAGCATTTGGTTATTCTCAATCACACAGCTGAAATCTCTCAAATTTCACATAACGGTTTGCTAAGTATCGGGCTCACTCACACGGCTCTTCAGCCTAAGACGAGGTGTCCCCGCCTCCAGCTGAGCCTCAGGTTCTGTGGCATCTTCTGACTCGGCAGCCACTGCCCACGGGTGGCACTCAGAATGTCAGGTATGGCTAATGTGACTGAGGAAGCCAAGTTTTTGTTTTACTTAATTTTAATTTAAAAAATTTAAACTTAACAACTGAAGTGCTTTTAAGGATGTTTGGAACAGCCTGGGCACGTAGGTCTCTTTCAACTGTAAATTTTATGAATTCTAAATGTAGATCAAGTATTTCCGACGGAAATTTAGTTTCTGAATTGCGGTGTGCTAGAAATGTAAACTACGCACCTGATTTTAAGGACTTCGTATACAAAAATGGATGGGAATATCTCAATAGTATTTTACACTAATTACAAGTTGATACGTGACTATACTGGGTTAAATTATATTATCAAAATTAGTGTTACCAGTTTTCTTTTTACTTCCTCTAATGTGGCTACTAAAAAATTTTAAATTACATACGTGGACTGAACTACATTTCTGCTGGGCAGTGCCACAGACGTTTAACTCGGCCTTGTCAAAATGATGCATACAAAATCACTGGCACAGTGCCAGGTACACAGGAAGCACTTGGGGAGCACAGCTGTGAAGTATGGTAGTTACGGTAACCACCAAATTGTCTGTTTACTAGGAGTACTTTTTAAACAGTCAATAATCACATCTGATCTAGAAATCTAAGGTTTCTTCTTAATCTGCACTGATGCTATACTAATTCTATTTTCTTTCAAAGGAGCTTGAGAGTTCATTAATTTATTTATTCACAAATACGTACCAGGGACCTGTTTTACTCTAAGGATTCTGTAAGGAGCTGGGGAAACTGGGCAAAAGCACCAACGGCCTTTACGCTCGGCAGAAACAGACGCGCAGGGTCTAACACTAGTGTTCCTATTTAATTTTACTTAAAACAACCAATAGGCCCATTTCTCCCATCAAGTAAATTATTTTATCAGTGGATAAAAGTGAATAACACCATCTGGACTTTTTATTTGGTTATATTAGGTATGTGTTGCTTTAACTTATTCTAAGTATCATACAAATAAAATTTTAAATATTAATGTACCTGGAGTTGCCGGAAAAGATATAGCTTCTGATTTTTAGAATCCAGCTACTTTACTTTTAAAATGTCTACATAATTGTTAATACTTAAATATTTACGTAAGAATTTTTATATATAACATATATTAAATGGATATAGTAGTTTCATCACCATCCACAATGACCATTATTAGCTTTTCAGATATCAGGGAAGAATGAAAGCTGTCTGTTCATAGAATGTTGTTAATCTAAGAGCCTTAAAACTAGGATCTCACACCACGTGTGGTGACTCACACTTGTAACCCCAACACTCTGGGAGGCTTGAGGCAGGAGGATCACTTGAGGCCAGGAGTTTAAGACTACAGTGAGCTATGATTGTGCTGCTACACTCCAGTCTGGGTGGCAGCGAGACCCTGTCTCTTAAAAAATAAATTAATAGGGTCTCAATGTAGCTGTCACCTGCTAGGAAATGGCTTTTCCTTTTTTTTTTTTTTTTTTTTTAAGGCAGAGAAGGGGTCTCACAGTTGTATTGCTCAGACTGGTCAGTGATGCTCCAGCCTCGGCCTCCCAATGCTCTTATACTCTTATAAGTAGGAATAAATCAGAAGAATACTCATGGCATGGGAAAATTAAATAAAGTTTTATTGGAAGACAACCAGACTCATTTGTATAGTATTGTCTAGTTTTTACAGAGACCAGATGGCCTGCAATTCCTAAAATATTTACTATCTGGCCCTTTACAAAAGTTTGCAAATGCCTGGTCCTGCGAATCATGCTGAAGTCCATAATGCCCACTCCTGAGGAAGGCCACGTGGCCGACCTCTGTGCTGCCTCAGATACTGTCTCATGTGCTGCAGTGAACCGTAGTTACCATTCGTTATTTTTACACCAGCTAGTAAATCTGATTCTGAACCTAACTTTGCCAACTTAATATCTAAGTATGTTGATATTATTATTCATTAATTTCTAGAGCAAAGCTAGATAGCAAAATGTTATGATTTTCAAAACTAAAATAAAAGTCTTCTATCGAAGTTACACATGCCTAAGGAATTCATCACCAGAGAAAATGAACAGAAATTATTTGCTTTGAATTAAAAAAAAAAAAAAGTCTGCTCCACAAGGCCTGCACCAACTTCCCTCTGTTAACTCCAGAGCGAGCACAGCACACCCCAGCCGTGCACACCCTGACGGAAGCTACTTAATGACGGGAAAAATGCTCCTATGTGATTCCTGAAATAACCTGACTAAGGAAAACTGAAGGCTAGAGAACTAGATACCCATCTGTCGTCTTCTTTTAGTTAGTTGGGATGATGAACCCCTATTCAAGGCAAAGATAATAAGCATTTATATAGTTTGATTCAGGGAAGGCCGCGCATGACTAGCCTAAAACGGCATTCCTGTGTGCAAGAAGAGAACTGGCGTTTGTCACGGAAGAATCACAGCGATGGAAGAAGGGTGATTATACAAGCATCTTTTCAGTTTGTACCAGAGGTGGCAGAGCCCTGCCCTCTGCTCCAGCTTTACCACCCATCACACCTGAGGCTCCAGACGAAGAGGCGAGGACACCCCTGCCGTTGATAAGGCCGCGGACACTGAAGTAAAGACCAGTGGAGAGACGACTGTGCTTTTCATGGTGGATATTAAATCTGACCATTAACTCTTTAATTCCCCAGATGAATCAAAGATGCCATTTAGAGTCCTCAACTTTGAAATACATAAATAGCTTCAACTGAACACCAACTTCTAGATACATGAGAAAAGCTATTATGCCAAATTAATTCAATCTAACTAATTAGAGAGCAGGAAGTTCTTTCAATTATTTTATGTGCTGTCTGAGAAACGCACTTGAATCTGAGTACAGATTTCATTAATTGCAGTTCATTATTTTCCAGATTAGTTAGTAAACTTGCATCAGAAGGTCAAAGACAGCAATTTTTGTCAGCTGCCACCTCTTCTCGTGCAGTATCTTTGCATTTCTGGAACTCAGACAGAAATTGATTACAAACAAAAACAAATCTACATAAATACAAGAAATGAAGAGTCTTTATGATTGTGTTCACACCAAAAGATTCTGCAAATTCTAAGAATCTTTGTTTTCAAACCTTTAAAGTGTTAACTTCCGTCTTAGAAGAAAAGATCCAAGAACCTTTTCAAATCCAATTGACGTACAATACTGAGATGTAACAACAGGAAACTACTAGCGCCTTCACCTAAGAAGCTGCTGACTCCAAGGAGCAAGTCGAGAAGCATCAGGTTCTCATCAGAGCCTCACTGTGGGGACAGGTCTGCGTATCTGCCTGAGGGAGGGGACGGAGCCTTCCTGAAAATGTCAAGGACCCTCTGATTAGGAGTGTTTTTTTTGATGATAATCATTCCTTCATCACACAGCTTGTGCCCTCTTCCACCTGACCTTACAATGGAAGTACGAGAAAGGACTAGTGGAAACAGGATCTACCCTACTCCAGCTCCTTGACTGGATTACTTTAGATTCTTCTCAACTCCCTGTTTTGAAAAAACAGAAGTAACACAAATGACACTTAGTTTAGAGACTGCCTTGCTATTTAGAAACCATCTTACACACTGCTGGATGTCACCGTTCCCTCTCTTTACCACTTTCATTGCTTCTGTCCTGTAACTTCCGTGGCACTGTCCTTAGCCAGCCCTGCACCTCCCCTGTCACCGGCGTCCCTTGAACACTGCACAGTCAGTCCTCTTAAGTCACTGTCTGGTGGTCAAGCTACAAATAACTCCTTTAATCTGCCCTCAAAAATCATTTCTGATGTTATTTTCTTAATTCCAATTGTTCGGCGTATTTCTTGTAGTAAATCCAAAACCAAGTGCGATAATCTAATTTGTGCCTAATATTAATGATACCAGGAGGGCCCGCTGGTTGGGTGTGGGGTGGGGCTGGGGCACTCAGGGAGCTCGTAACAGATTCAGAGGAAGCAACAAAACTAAACCAGGACAGATACAATCAAAGGACGGGGGTTTTGCTTTGGGATTTTGTGCTGTTTCACGTTATAAACCTTAAGAAACATTACTACTGACTGTCTCAGAGTCTTTATGCAATATTAATATCAACTTTTACCCCTTCCTGTACTGTACAATTGGTCTAGATTCCTTTTAGGCAAACGCTCTGACATGTAGTTTTCTGGATTCTATCTTTGATGTTATTCTAAACAACATAGGCACTATCTAAATGTCTGTAGTGCCTATTTAATAATCGTTTAATGATCATAGGTCATCAAAATTGACGCACAAACAAGCACTAGCAAATAAAAATAAAGGACGGTATCAAAATGGAGAGAAAGTTTAAAGATATGTGTGTATTTCTCTAAGCTGCTCAAGTCGCACCATGGATGCTCACACAGAGCCCAGACCACATGGTCCAGCCATGGTCACCAGCACCTGCTGTGTTTCAGGCTCCCTAGATTGGTGGCACAGAGGAAGGCCTGGTGTCCCTTTATTTCCATGACATATACAGTAAGGTCTCCCATAATCTCTTTGCTATAAAGAGGGAGAAATAAGGATTGGAGGTGGTAATTATTGGCTACATAGGCCTAAAATGTGTCATTCTGTTACCCTGTGGTCTGAGGAACGACCTCCACTAAAAGACAGGGCTCTTCCCTAAGCCCATAATGTTCGGTATTTTGTAACTCAAATGCAGACAGACTGTAACTGTAAAAAGCATGCAGATGGTATCTAAATGTAATTTTTTAAATAATTACTTGGAAAGATAGTGATATGCCAGGAATGTTAAAACAAATTTAGGATGGAAAGTTTTAGAAAAGAATTGGAAGTTTCTCATTCACTTATTTTCAGACAATTAGACAACATAATAATAAAAGACCTGCCTGGGCATGAGTCTAAACAAACAAAAGATCTGGCGACGTGAACTGACCAGCAGCACAACGAGTGGACACCTCCTTCCAAAAAAGGGGGAAAGGCAGCCCAGCCCTGCATCGCCTCCACAGATGGAAGACAACAGTCCTCCATTTTCAAGCTTGGAGGTAACTCTCACTTCTGAGTTTCCCACTTCAGGCAGGAGGACACATTTCTCAGAAGAGATGTGTTTGAGTGACCCGGAGCTGCTAAGACCAGGGACGCCTAAGAGAAAAAGATCCCCCTCCTCACTGCACCCCGGGTAAGAGCAGGGGAAACTGAGGCAAAGATTGGTGGGGAAATAACCTCTTCCCTAGAGGACCCACATCCGGGGTAGTGAAAGGGGGGGGGATTTTTTTTTTTTTTTTAAGAAAGTCAGAGCCTCAGCTAAGGACCTGTAGCTCAGTGATTAGGGCATCCGCCATATACACGGGGCGGGTTCGAACCTGGCCTGGGCCTGCTAAACAACAATGACAACTACAATAAAAAAATAGCTCGGCGTTGTAGTGGGTGTCTATGGTCCTAGTTACTTGGGAGGCTGAGGCAAGAGAATTGCTTGAGCCCAAGAGTTGGAGGTTGATGTGAGCTATGATGCCACAGCACTCTACCGAGGTTGACATAGTGAGACTCTGTCTCAAAAAAATAAATAAAAATTTAATTAAAAAAATAAAATTAAAAAAGTAGCCAGGTGTTGTTGACAGGCACCCGTAGTCCCCGCTACTGGGGAGGCTGAGGCAAGAGAATGGCTTGAGCCGGAGAGTTTGAGATTGCTGTGCGCTATGACACCATAGCACTCTACTGAGGGTGACAAAGTAAGACTCTGTCTCAAAAAAACAAATAAATTTAAAAATTTAAATTTAAAAAGTAGCCAGGTGTTATGGTGGGCACCTGTAGTCCCAGCTACTGGCTAAGGCAAGAGAATCGCTTGAGCCCAAGAGTCTGAGGGTGCTGTGAGCTGTGATGCCATGGCACTCTACCCCAGGGCACTTGTCATGAAGCTTTAGCAGATATAGTAAAAATGAGATAAACAAGAGCATCTTTGATCAACTACAACTAAAACAAAAAGCTAAAGCTGTTTTCTCCTTTAGGAAGGTTCTTTAGCAGAACTTCCATCTACCTACAAAGGAAAGTTCACAAACACATCTCGATACCACAAATCCCCCAGTCTGATGTGTGGCTCTTACACCTGAACTGCCACTGAATGACACTTGGTCATACTACCTGACACTGTAATATCTTTATCTGTCAACTGCCAATCGACCAATATATTTTGCATCTACTATGTTGCAGGCACTGTTCTGTGTACAATGAGGATCCCATTCTAGAGTGAAGGTAATCACTAAACATATAAACCTAATAGGAACTTCCAAAAAAAAAGACTGATACCAGCCTGGGCAACATAGTGAGACCCTGTCTCTACAAAAAAAATTAAAAGTTAGCCAGGCATGTGTAGAAGCAAGTACTTAGGAGGCCGAAGCAGGAGAATGACATGGCAGCTCACGGTTACAGAGACCTCGACTGGGCCCCTGCCCTTCAGCCTGGGCCCCAGAGCAAGAGTCAATCTCTTAGAAAAGAAATTTTAGAAAATCCCATGTGGACAGGCCTACATGGTTTTTTACCCTACCTTCTTCCCCTGCTACCTTTATTTACCCTTCACCTTTGGGGCCTGTATCCTTAAAAAAGGTTAGAGGCAGTTAAATCAGGTCGAGGTCCAATATCACCGGCTCATTAACCAAGAATCTAACTATTATTCTTCATCACCCTCCATAGCACCAATGACGGGTAAGATTCCCCAAACTGGGACAACCTAAGACAGGATATGGAGAGGCTGCATGGTGGATTACATTCATAGTACCTAAAGACAGGTAAGATCATTCTGTGTTCAGTCAACCTAAGACAGGGACCAAACCATTGATGTTTGTATCCCCATGATGGGTAAGACTGAAACTGCAAGAGCAGGCAACCTAAGACAGGGGCTATGTTTTTACGCCATACAAAAAACAAAAGAGGGAATTGTTGGGCCCTGCCATGTGCCTGAGGCCTAGTGCAACTTCCCGAGCTTGACTAGAAGTAGATCCATTGAGCTACTTCGGTGTAGCAATGACTCAGCAAGGTCCAGCCTGAAACTGCCTCTACCTAGATACAGCGAACGTGGTACCATGCCATTGGCCCAACCCTGTCATGCACCTCATCCCCTCCCTTCTTTCCCTGTCCCTTCCCCACGCTCTATATAAGCGGCTGCTTGATGCAATAAAGTTGAGTTCTGCTTAAAAAAAAAAAAAAAAAAA